>WYDI02037714.1:0-32039 GCA_009867235.2 Psittacus erithacus | reverse complement strand
ACCCCTGTCCATCAGTTCCGTAGCCCCATCATAGAAGGCCACCAAATTGGTCAGGCAGGATTTCCCCTTAGTGAAGCTGTGCTGGCTGTCACCAAGCACCTTGTTGGTTTTCATGTGCCTTAGCATGCCTTCCAGGAGAATCTGCTCCATGACCGTGTCAGGCGCAAAGGTGAGACTGACTGGTTTGTAATTCGCTCGGTCATCCATTTTTCCCTTTTTGAAAATGGGGTTATATTTCCCTTTTTCCAGTCATTGGGAACTTCACCTGACTGCCATGATTTTTCCAATATAATGGACAGTGGCTTAGCAACTTCATTTGCCAGCTCCTTCAGGACCCACAGATGAATTTCATCGGGTCCCATGGACTTGTGTGCGTTCAAGTTCTTAAGATGGTCTCAAACCTGATTCTCTCCTACAGTGGGCCTAGGGTCTTCATTCTCACAGTCCGTGTCATCTGCCTTCCAAGACTTGGGTGTTGTGGTCAGAGCATTTGCCATTGAAAACCAAGGCAAAGAAGGAGCATTTTAACACTTTAAACATGTGTTATATATGATAGTAACAGTTGCAGCCCCGTTGACAGTATAATGCCACTGCAATACTCAGGATGTAACTCAGATACCAAGTTTCAGACTGCAGAAGGATGGTACTTGAAGATTCTAGAAAAGAATTACGTTTGGGTCCACTGGAAGGGGAAAAAAATTTAAGTGAAACAGAAAGTATGCTGGTGGCCCAGTGCAGAAACCACAAATACAGACTGGTATGAGAAAAGTTAGTACACCCCACACATCTCAACTATAAGAAGCAATCCAGACAGTCATAGTAAACCAAATTATTCTCTTAATCCTCAGCACTTTCAAATATTTGAAGGCATGTAGACTCCATGCCAGCTGTACAGATACTTTTTTAACCTAAATGGTCAGCAACTGTAGGCAAAAATAGTAAATCTATAACAAATAATTACACAACACATTTGCTCTTATTCTTTCACACTACTTTGACTTCCAGTATATATTACCCTACAACATTTATTTTGCTGTTGTTAGTAGCTGATCCTGAGCTTGGGCTGAATGGACTGCAAAATCTTACCAACACATAGTAAATTCAGAGCTTGTCTTTCAGGGAAGAAGTTTTACAAGACTGAACTTGCTGGCAGTAATAATATTAATCTCTTCTTGAATTATATTTCCACCTTTTTTTTTTTTTTCTTTTTCTTGTCCCCCACCTCCACCCCTCCCAGAGAATAGTTAAGTTGCAATTTTAATGCTTTTAGCGAGCTTCTGGAAATCAGCGTCAGAACATTATTTACATCTTGAAGCCAAGCTGTGTCTGGAGAATTTCAATCACATTAGTTTTATGAGATACTACGAACTAAATGCTGAGAAGTCTTCTGTGGCACTTTAAAGTGGAACAGAGAGCAGAGGGGAGGGGAAAACTAAGAAAAAGAGATAGAAACTTTGCACTGTGAATGCATGTTTCACTTTTCAGCATTAATAATTTCTCAGTGTATCTGTATTAACATACTTTAGATCTGATTTGAATAGCTTTATATATAAGCTATGCTCTTATACAGAATTTTATTTCAGAGAATCCATGATTAATCTGGCCTTAATGAAAAAGAAATGTTATTAAGTGAATAGTAAGATGTACAAGCTATTCTCCTGAGCTGTGGAGGGTGTTTCATGCCTTATACACAGTTCAAAAGAGTATGCTTAGAGTAAGCATGCAAATCATGAATCTGAACTAGAAGAAATGGAGCAACGATAAAAAAATGGAATTTAAGAGGGGAAAATAACAGTATCATGTTGAGATGTGATAAAAACCACCATTAAATTGTTGATTAACATAAAGTGATTATTTTAACACGAACAAGTCTCATGATCATGGCAGGTCGTGAGAACACAGACTGTGCCACAGTCATCTCATCATTATTTTTATTATTTGTATGAAAAGAATGGCTAACAAATCAGCCAGGCAGAGACAAGAGTTTGAGAATGTTTAGGTGCTTTGTCATTCTTTCACCCTATATTTTATTAAAGTCATATGGTCTACTAATGGAAGCAAGGTAAAGTTGCAAACCACATTCTCATCTTAAGTAATCTTTCCAATGTCATTAAAGTCAATGGAACTGCATGGAGCAACAAAAAACAAAATTTGTCCTTATATATCCCTCCAGGAGAAACCTAGCCAGCAGCAGGGATGAAGTCTCAGCAGGCACTGAAGCTGTATGTCTTTTCCATGTAGGGCCTGATTGGATGGATACAAATCAAATCTTGCTTCTTCTATTTTTTTTTTCTGTTAAGCTGTTTGATTCTGAGGTAATTGATGAGCCTGTCTGTCTACTGATATATTAAAACTGGCAGCAATATCTCAGAATGGGTTATCTCTTATCAAAGTCTGATAAAAACTAATCACTCTTAAGTGTGTGTGGGTGAAGATTAGAACAATGGGAATCTCAGTGTATCTTAACAGCAATAATGCTCGATATTTTAAATCTTCAGTCAAAGCTTTGCACAAACATTAACTAGTTAACCTTCACAGTGATGGTGCAGCTTGGTAAATACTGTGCATTTACTTTTCAACTGTATTTGTCTTTTTATAAATGAGAAAAGCAAAATACAGGCAAATCATCGATCATGCCCAGCATTCCATCACCAAAGTGTTCCTCTTGTTTTACCTGCACCTTGAGCAGAAAGCTACAGGAAACAACAGTCTTTTTTATGATGGGTTCTTCTTTACCAGTCCCTACTTTCCTAAAAGAGTTCTCTTCAAGTACTGCTGCCTCCAAAGAAGATGCTATAAGTTTATCCCATAGATCAACTTACCAGTAATGCAGCCTCAACCAGAACAGATAGAGACATATTGTCGTGGTTTAAGCTCATGTCGTGGTTTAAGTCCAGTCAGCCAGTAACTCAGAACCATGCAATTTCTCTCTGTCTCCCGCCCCCCCTTATTCCACACCCACTCCTGGAGGGATGGGGAGGAGAATTGAAAGAATGTAACTCCCACAGGCTGAGGTAAGAACAGTCCAGTATCTAAGGTATAACACAAATCATTGCTGCTACCACCAATAATAATAATGATAAGGGAAGTAACAAGGGAAGAGAATACAACCGCTCACCACTCGTCGACTGATACCCAGCCCAACCCAAGCAGTGATCTAGCCCTTCTGAGTAACTGCCCCCAGTTTATATAGTGGGCATGACGTGCTGTGGTATGGAATACCTCTTTGGTCAGTTTGGGTCAGGTGTCCTGTTTCTGCTTCCTCCCAGCTTCCCCTCCTCCCTGGCAGAGCATGAGGCTCAGAAAGTCCTTGGTCAGAGTAAACATTACTGAGCAGCAGCTAGAAATATCGGTGTTATCAGCACTGTTCCCAAGCCAAAAGTCAAAAACACAGCACTGCACGAGCTACTAAGAGGGAGAAAAATGACTGCTACTGCTGAACCCAGGACACATATGTACCTCTTTTTTCCTCTATTTTTTTCTATCAGTCAAGAAGACACCTCTTCAGCGCACTGGCGAACAGGTGAAGGCCTTTCTTTAAATTATGATCAAGCTGATCACATATCTATTTCTACATCAGACTGCCTTCTCACTTAAATTATTCTACATATATATATTAAAATATATATATTTGATGATAGATTGGTCGTTGTAAATGGTGTGCTTATCAAGAGTTTGGGGTCCTTGTATGTTTTTCTTTTGCAGGCACAGTGTGGTGGACACAGACTGTATCAGTGTCTCATATCTAGGTAACAAAGATATGGGAGAGGAGAAATTACTGAAATGTTCTTGCTGCCTGCATACGGAATTTATCTGTTTGGCCTTATAGAGTCTTTTCATTTGGCATGCCTGACCCTGTTGTATCCTCACAGATATAATTGCAAACAACTGGGCTCACAAGAGTAATGAGAGATTTAAAGAAATATAATGGTTTATTGCATAAGTGTGAGAGGGAAGAGCGGCATGAATTCATGTATTTGTTTTTTAATAGCTGTGGGGATTGAGAGAACTAATTTACAATTTATCTCTGTGGTATTTTATAATAGGGAGATGTGAGAGGAAGACTCACAAGAAACGTAATTCATATTTCTGTATTTTTTATGGGGGGGGAGTTGGAGGGTAAAGAAGTCTAACAGTATTTTAGACCTTGTCTCTGTGAGGAAGATTTCAGAAGGGCTTGTTTATATATTATATATTGCATTTGTTTACATTGTGTTTACCAGCTGACTTGATGGCCAGGAGAGTTTAAGCAATGTGTTTCTTGCCATGCCTTGCTAGCACTGTACTAAATCTGTACTTTACCCCTGAAAAGCAATAAATCCACCATCCACACTCCACCACCGCACACTATGTTAGGACACAAATGTGGAAAATTATGTGAGCAGGGAAGGCTTATGTGCAAAGATACACAAAAGGGCTGTGCTGTAGCCATCAAAGATATGTGTTATTCATACAGCACGTGAACAAAGCTAGTAATTTCCAGAAGGTAATGTCATTAAACAGCATAGATGCGAGATACTCTGGTTGTGCTGGGGACCAGGGATTCTTTCCTGGTATGATGGTGAAGCTATGCTCTAAACACCTTCTATATATACATGTTATGGATGTATAAAATGATTTTATAGGTCTGTCTCATTGACTCAATCAGCATTACACAGAGGTCCTTGAGAAAATATGAACTGCTCCAGCAGCAAAAGGTGTAAATTAGCATGAGAGGTTCTAAGCTGCCCTCTTTCCCCCCCATTTCACATGTATAACCAGAAGGTAAAGAGTCGGGAAAGTCAGTGGAGGCAGAAACCCTCATTAGGTTTCAAGTCCAGATTTCATCTATTTTCTGTAAATTTGTTATTGTATCTGTCTTAGTAATATGATCTGAGAGGAGCTGTAGAAAATCCATGAGGGGAAGTTCTTCCAAAAAATGCTTTATTGCTTCAGCCTTCTAAACAGCTGGTTTCTTTCTGAGGAAAAGCTGACAACTACACGAGACTCTGTTGAATTATGTATTATACATTTGGGGAATAAGCTGCAATATGCAATGCAGTGAGCATAGATTTCCATATGCATTTGTCTAAGGATAAGACACCAATACAAGTCCAACAGGTGATAAACCCAGTGGTTTGTGTTCCAATCAGTTATAGCTGTGCTCAAAAATAATACCTTGTAAGTGCACATTAGGGGCAATGAAGCACAAAATTACACATGCAAATATAACTCAAGACGCTGAGCTTTGTTGTTGGAAAAGTATTCCTCTCTTTTGTAAAAGAGCACTGAAGAGTAGTGCTGTTATTCAGGGGTATTTTGCATTCTACCATCCAAACTATGACCGCTACAAAGAGAGCAGGAGTAAGGAAGATTTCACTTGGCTATAAGAGTGAGGTACAACAGTGTTGTAGAATAACACTGAACCATAAATTATTTGATTATGAGAAATTTTCCTAATTATGAGGATCACTCTTACTCTGTAGGTTGAGAAAAAGTGAAGGTTTGGCCCTGGCAATAGTCATGTTCCAGAATAACAATAAGATAACAACAGTAAGATAATATTATACAGGTTACAGGTTTAGTGTCTTCATTTAATGTCAAACCCACCAAAAATGGCAAAAAAGGGGAAATACCTTTGTCAACATCCACCATGTAGGGTCACTCCACTGGAAGAAAAACCCAAACACTTTGAAAATTGCAAAGCTAAGCATAATGGATTCATCTTTGTTGCTGGGATAGTAGACCACCTCTGCAAGCCTCAGGAACCTTCCATTTACACAAACAGATTCACAGCTCATCGCTCCCATGCCTTACCATGCGCACAGCATGATTCCCTGCCGGGAAACATCTGGCCCTGAACTTCTTGATTCTAATTAACATTCTGTTTCCCTAAACTATTTTCCTTTACCTAAAGCATTTCTGAAATAATTTGCTACTGCTCAGTAGTAAACGTAGGTACTTAATACTTATAAAGATGGCTGGTAAATTCAGCCTCTGGATATTCCCTAGAAAGGCGTAGTTCAGGTTAAGCATCTGCTCTGTAGGTGGTTAATTAGCAATGAACAAGTTGTCTTCTGCATGCTAACAGGAATAATATGTTAGTAGCTTTCCAGAAAACAAAAAAAACCCCAACAAACCAGCAAACAATACAGCACCTTCCTTCTTAATAGAAATGATTCAATATTGAGAATTTATTATTATTAATCTCCTCCAAGGGCTAAAATGCTGATAACTCAGGGAAGCTGTAGTCGTTGCCCTGAGAAGCAGACCAAAGACCAGAGTTTTCTCAGAGACAAGGCTGTGTGTGCTAATTGAATTAAGAACACAGCTGACACTCCTAACAGACAAAAAGAGTGGATGATTGACATCAACATGGGAAAAGGGCCCAAAATATGAGTGCAAAGTGAACAAAATCATTGAAAACAGAGGAAGAAAGACTGACAACAGAAGGAGGTGAGATATTAACAGCATCAGGGAGGAGACCAAGACTATGAGAGGACTAGTCTAAGGAAATACTGCTTTGTATCAAAGGTGAGCTGCTGACCCAGAAATATTATAATCGTGGTGTCATAGAAACACAGAAACATTTAGTCTGGAAAAGATGCTGAAGATCATCGAGTCCCACTGTTAACCTAACACTGCCAGGTCCACCACTAAACTCTGTTCCTAAGTGTCATGTCTACACAACAATACCCCCAAGGATGGTGACTCAAAGCTTCCCTGGGCAGCCTGTTCCAATGCCTACAACCCATTTGGTGAAGAAATTTTTCTTGATAGCCAATCTAAAATGGCACTAGGCAGGACTCCACTCTCTAGTTTTACACTTTCTTTGACATTACATTTGGGAATGGATACCTACTAATTCAAAGATTGGACAAAAGGGTAAGAAAGATTTGGAAGGCTATCAGCCTCAGATGGCACATGTAAGTTCTGCAGAAAGATGAGTCACCAGTAGGAAAGCAGTTTCTCTACTGACATTCAGCTGTTACCTGGATGGATCACATGTGAAGATACAAGTCCTAAAATCTGACAAATGAACAGGATTATCAAAATAACACATACATAAATCTGGGTTTTTTTTTCTTGTTTTGTTTTGTGGTTTTTTGGTTTGGTTTGGTTTGTTTTCTCATTTTTGCCTTACATAGACAAAAAATGTTGGCAGGGTTTAGCCTAGGAGTTGTGGGACAGCTCTCGCAGCTTGATCAGGATGGATGGATTTACACAACAGAAATCCCACCTTGAAGCACTAGCACATGAATAACAAGGAATCCTCATTGAGTTAATGATTTTCCAGTTTGAAGACGACAATAGAAGTAAAATTCCACTAGATGGAATAGTTGAAGCAGATATTAACAAGCCATATGTGGAAACATAAGTTTTGGGCCAACACATCCTATTATCTACTTTGCTTGGAAGAAGAGCAGAAAAAGTCAAAATACACATTCTTGCTCATGCTTGGGAACAAACTGAATTACTACTATTATGAGGTATTCTGGGTAGGACCTGAGTAAAAGAGAATATTTTTACCTGCGACCCTCCAGATTTAAAACCAAGTAACTAAAAAAGAATTTCAATTATTTAATAATATAGTATTAGTAGTACTAGTAGCTACAGTTTTATTGTTATTAAAGATACATTTAGTGGCTGAGAGGAAAAAAAATCCCTTTTTTGCTCGTGATTGAATAGCTGTTTCATTTATGGATTATTTAAAGGACTAATAAATGAAGAGAATTATATTCTGTTTTGCTGTGACTTTGCTGATTGGGATTAATTTTGTAATGGTGAAATCTGTATCTAATTAGGTCTGACCATCTCTCCAGCTAGAGTGGAGTGACAGATTAGAAACATCCTCCATAAGCAAGAATGTCCATTGCAATACTCAGGATGTCAAGTAGACGTGACAGGATAAGAGCTTTGTTAAACAGGGAACTCATTACTAAGCTTCAGTACAAAAATCCAGCAAAGATAAACTACAAAGGAGGAATTTAGAAACATTGCATGGATGTGTGGGAATGGTGTCAGGACAGTCAAAGCTCAGCTGGAGTTAAGACTTGCAAGGGACACTGAGGGCAGCAAGAAGAGCTTCTATCACGGTATTAGTAATAAAAGGCTGAACAAGGGAGATGTGGGACTCTTGCTGAATGGCACAGGTGGAAATGGATACAAAGCTGAGCTACTTTGGAGTGAGATGGATTGGCCTCTAGTTAGGATGAGAGGAAATGACTTCAAGTTGCCCCAGGGAAAGTTTATGTTGGATATTAGGAAAAATTTCTTCATCAAAGGAGTTATAAAACATTGGAACAGGCTGCCCAGGGAAGTGGTTGAATCACCATACTTGGAGGTATTTAAAAGACATGTAGATGAATCACTTAGGGACATGGTTTAGTGGTGGACTTGGCAGTGTTAGGTTAACAGTTGAAACCCTTTATCTTAAAGGTCTTTTCCTAAGTTATTCTATGATTCTGTGTTTAAGCCTCTTCAGTTTCAAAATGCAAACAGTTTTCAATATTTGTGAAAAGCTGAAACAAAATATCTCACCCAAAGAAGAGCTTTTTCTCTTGAAAATTTTGCACAGAACATCCCAATATTAAGAAAAAAAAAAAATCTTCTGTTCTTTTCTACTTAAAAGTATTTACAAAACCAGAAAATTTTGAAGGTCTGTTTTCGTTGATGGGCTGCTGCTAATTACTCTGAAATTACTTTTTTTTCTGAATTTATTACATTTGAAATAATTTTGTCTTGTTCTAGGGCAAATCCCAGATGCATCAGAGCTGTGGCAGGGGCTTGACTCTTGGGGAATAGCATCAGTTGAAGGAAAAGGTAATATGATCAGCACAGGACTGTGTGAGAAGAAACAGAGAACTCCTTTCACCAGGTCTCACTTCCCCGTGAAAACCTCCTGCTTTTTACCTTTTGTTGCTAGCATTTTTGACGCAACACTGTTCTGGAAACTGGAAACCAAGACTGCCATGTTCAAGCAATATGTCTTGCTCCTTTGTGCACCTGGTCAATAGTCTCTTGTATCACTGAACTCAGAGTACAGATGGTTTACATAGCCGAAAGACCTACCACACTCTTACTGCAATATGATCCATCACCAGGATATGGTTCCTTAGGCAGAAGACATTAATTGTAATTTGACTGGATGACTAAAATACTGTAATGAATTTCAAAGGTCCATTAAAATCTACTTAAAGGATATAAAAATTTCTGTATCTTTGTTATTAAAAATAAAACAACAAAGCAACAAAAGAAAAATAAATAAATACTAATGCATTGTGTTCCAGAACATTTATAGAAGGAGGCTTTGTTACATCGCAGCAGTTTTTCTCAATCTGCATTTTCTGGATATCATTAGAATTCTAGAGTCAATAAAAAGATGTCATGAGATTTCCTGCAAAGCATTAAGCTACATTTGTTCTTCTGTTCTTAGAAGTTGAACTGGTGGAGAGGCACTTCCAATAACACTAATCTGAACCCAGCTCCCAGTTTCCTTGCTGAAAGTCATACAACTATATCAGATGCATAAACGTCTTCCTGACCCAATTACTCCTAATGGGATATACATAGCAAAAATCAATGTCACTGTCTTTTAAGTGATGTGTTCATAATGCTGGAGAATTGACCTCTATTGCATTCATTCATTTTCAAATCTTTTGCCTACTTCTGTAATATTTGCTTTTGTGAATGATGGCAATCTATAATCAGTGAGTAAGCAACCTTCTGCTGCAATATATAAATGAACATGAAGGACAATTACAGTATAAACAAGGTTGTCATACTAACTTCAGGAACTGGTCTGAAACTGTTCACTTGGTGCTTGCCAGAGCTGGAGATTTCTCAGAAGAAGGAGAATTGCCTTGAAACAAGATGACTAGTGAGCTCTCACAACTTGTTTTAGATATTTCTGTGCATCCCACCTCTGTGTCAGAGGGTTATCTCAGGTTTTTGAGGGGTTGCAGCACTAGCCATATTGATTCGTGAGCAAGAATCTGAATTTAAATTGCCTGGGCAAGTTGATCTGGACAAAGGCACATAATACAAACAGGACTTGCTAAATGTGAACATAAATCACAGAATCAAAATCATAGAATGTTTTGGGTTGGAAGATACCTTAAAGATCTTCCAGTTGCAACCACCCTGCCATAGAAAGGGACATCTTCCAATAGACCAGGTAGCTCAAAGCACCATCCAACCTGGCTTTGAACGGTTCCAGGGATGGGGCATCCGCAGCTCACTAGTCAACCTGCTCCAGTGCCTCATCACCCTCACAGTAAATAACTTCTTTTTTATCTAATTTAAATCTACCCTTTATCGGGTTAAAGCTATTACCCCTTGTCCTGTCACTCTTGCCAAATCCACCCCTTGTCAAATCCTTCTATTATGACAGGAATGGTAACTTCTGGTAAGCCAGTAAAACAATGAGATGGAGATATAAACCACTACAGACCCCTAAACTCTTTCTTTTCACATAGGAAACTGCTAATTGACAGCTAAAAAAGGATACTTCCAATTTCTCCAGCTATAACAAGGGTAGTGCTGTGAGCTTAGCTCCCTTCCTGTCTGCCCTTGGCAGTTCACCTTTACCCCTGCTGCCCTGCAGGAGCTCGGATGGTGGGAGCTCTAACCAACAGCAGCTCTGTGTTTCAAGTTGCAGAAATGGCCTTTCTATGCCTTTATTTTGAAGTCACTTTTTCTGATATGTATACCTTTACAGTTAAATTCAGGAATGCCATGCTTCCCATAAAAAAAGCTTCCTGAAGGAGTAAATATTAATAATTTTTTATTATATTATGTTATGCAATTGTTAAATTTGGTTTATAGATTATAAGGAATTAATTAATTTTCATTTCAAGCTATTGATGGAAGGTTTTTCTTACAGAAGCAGAATTTCATCGTATTTACAGACAATCAGTGTATAGTTTAACCCACTTAAGTTTTCTGAGATATTGCAGGGAAACTTGCAGAACTGAAGTATGCTGCTCCAAGTCTTTTCTTAGTTTTGCTTTCTTTTTCACTCTCTTTCTTTCCCTCCCAGTTCTGATATTCATCAATCAGATCTCATTAAAAGCTTCAGAACATTCACAGTTAAAGATATGTAGATATTGATATCAATGTCTCCGTAGTCAGGATTCAAATTTGTTCATGTGGGAAGCATTCTTGAAACTGATAAGTACTACAGTTTTTGCAGAATCTTTCCATGACTTGCTGTTCGTCTCGGGTAATTATCATAATTTTCTACTTTTCTTACAGGTGTTCCGTCTTCTTCAAATAATAAGCTGAAATCAATACAAGATACATTGATGTTTTTCTGGCAGTTCACATAATTTGTGACTCTAATTGTGACCTACTTTTGCTATATGTAGCCAACATTTGGTAACAGTTAAGAGTGTATTTATAGATGGAAGGGATCACATCCCTTGTTACAGGATATTTTCCTGACCATAAAGTGTGTAAATCTAGATCTGAGCACCCATCATCTTTCATCTAGAAGCTGAGCTGCTGGACCAGGAATGGAAAATTCAGGGGTGCACTAAAAATGACAAATAAAAGCCAGCCAAAGTCCACAGATTAGTAGCAAGATTGCTGAACTGGAAGGAGACCTGAATCTTCAAATCCTGCTTCTTGAAGTATTTTCATTGTTAGTTGTCAATTGTATAATGAGAATGCACTGCCCAGGGAGCAAAAGATAGAGCTTCATCTCTCCTCAGCTCTTCAACTAAAGTCTTAAAAGCCAGTTCAGTACTTGGCATAGATCACCACTGTACAAAAAAACTGTGCCAGCTGTGACTCATCACATCAGGTCCCCTTGTGACGCTGCCCTTCAAGAAACTTCTGAAGGTGTTGAGAAAGAGACTTGGAGAAAAGATGACTTCTGTATTGAAGCACTGCCTAAAACTGGAACAGCCTATGGGAGCACTGATTAAAATGGAGTAACACCTTGATAAATTGGAGGAGATTTGGAGAAAAACATTAAGAATGACAGATTTAATGAATTTAATCTTAATAAGAAAAGGTTGATCGCCTTTTAGAAATCCTTGTATGGAAAAAGAGATATTTGATAATATTTGCTGGCAATTTCAAATTCAAGATCCACAGCTTTTCAAAACTAAGTGTCATTCATTCTTCACCATCTTTTATTCATGAGTCAAACAGTAATCCTTGTGGTTCTTTCAGACTTTATAGTCAGTGGATTTATGAACAGCGTCAATTGCAGTGGAAATATTGAGAAGCTAACTTTATTTCTCAGTGTAGTTATGAAATTCATGGATGAGTGGGACTAAAAAAGATATAATGTGAGTTTTTCCAGAATGGAAAACTTTTTAGCTTTTTCAGATAAGGTTGCTCTCTTCATTAACTGCTAGTCATAGAAAAATTTCTTCTTGTATAGGTCTAAGCCTGAGATCTCTTTGCTTTCTCTGTCTTAAGCATTTTTAAGTAATTATTAACATTGCTTGATTGATTGACTCTTAATTTCAGGACCATTGCAGAATCCTCAGATTCTGTCCAAGGATAAGATACTATGCGAGTGCAAAATATAGCTTCTAAGAAGAGCAAAAAAGTGCACTCCAGAATCAGTTACTTTTCAATTTCAGATATACCCTTGCATGCTTTTTTTTTTAAAAAAAAAAAAGTGACTAATTAATAAAAAACTTTGCCACGTGGTTACCCAAGTATGAAAACTTCTGAGTACAAAAGACAACTAAAATAAAACCTCAGGTGAAAACAGTCAGCAAAGTCTCAGGGTAAGAGGAACACAGACTTCAAAATCTTTATAAATCTTTAGATAAAATGGAAATCAGCAAACCCATCAAATTTAACACCAGGTGATGAAGAAACTAGAGTTGATATCTGAGTGGGATTTTATGCACTGGCACAAGCAAGGTATGCATGGTGGTGGTGTTTTGCAGCAGTGGTTAGAAAACATAAAGTACACTGTAGTTTTTGTTTCCCCCTACAAAGAGAGGAGGATTAACATGAAAATGCATCCTCCTAAGTATTAATCAAGCAGTTGTTGCTCATTGGTGACAGTGGTGTACAGCATATGATATGCAATTGTCAGTGCCTGAGCAACATAATTATGAGCACATCTAGCTACTGCTCCGCCAGAACTTCCTTTGCTTTTCCTTTTCTGCTGCTGAAGTGAAGGACATATTTTACCATCAGTTATACATTTATCAGCAGATATATTTTACCTGGCAGTTAGTTCTGACAATTTGATTAATTCAAGTCTTCTGTTGCTCTAAATCTCTTAATTTTAAGCACATTTTACTCAGTTTCTTGATCTTAAGCACATCAGCGTACTTTCCAGGCCTTTATTTTATGAAACCAGGGAAATGAACCCTCTAACTATTTGGTTCATTTCCAGGATAAACTCTATGAGACAGGAACTTTCTTATTGTGCATGTTTGTTCAGAGGGATACTAATTTGAAAGGCGTACTTAAATTCTGACTGAGACCTCTAGGTACTACCAAAACATAAACACACTGGTGTTGGTTCTTTCTGAAATGGGAAATTAATTAAAAAAGCATTCTTCCATTTTTGCTTAGATAAAGGTCTGCAAATTCAGATTTAGTTTCTACTTTTTCCCTAGCCCTTTCAACACAAAGTGATTAAAAATGAAAGGAAAATGTAACAGCAGGGTTCCTGATACCTAGTTTATTGGCATTAATCAATAAACCCCACTGCCTCACCTGGACTTTGCGCTTCAATTTTGAGTGCTTACAAAGTGCCAAGGCTAAGGCAGATGAAGCTCTGTGTCTGATCAGTAGATATCCCCAAGAGAAAAATCTGTTGGCACAATTTAGACAAGACAGCTGCTCTGGGGGGACTTCACTTGCTTCCATTGACTATATAGGATGTACTTACTTGCGGAGGTTGGGTTCTCAAGGCTACATATGTACCAGTTTATTAGATGTGTTTGGGACAATTCTCTGTCACTAAGGCTGACTGAGTGCAGCCTGTGTACATACTGCAGTCAGCTCTCCAACCGTCCAAATGGGGTAGCTTCCTTTGAAACAATGATGGGAAAGGTTTTTTTCACCTGGGCTGTGCTGTCATGCAAACTTTTCTGGGGACCTATTTGGGAAACTGCTAGAGAAATGTTTCTAGTGTCGTTCCAGCAATTAAACTCTTTAAATAATTAAGCCCCGGTTTTTAGTTCCTGTCCAAGACTTTTAAACTTGCTAGCATAGGTGTAGCCTACATCTTCAAAAACTGGGAGCAAATTAGGCAAATTGGAGCCTATGCTGAAAGTCTTTCGCAGATACAGACCTAGCCACATCTCTGAAACGGATACTCTCTTTTTGGCAACTGAGGGAAGACAAGAATAAGATGTGTAGGCTGCATCCTGAAAAAATAAGGGGAGTGCTTCATTTTTATAATTCTTGTACGTAGTATTTTGAACACTGAGAAATGGCTTCTTGGACAAGGCTTGATTAGCTCAGGTCATTGCAAAAGTAAAGGTATTAAATCTGGAATGTTCCTTAAAACTAAGTGGACATTTAATGCATCACAGAAAATAATCCAAGACAAAATAGGTTTAGCAGGTTTCAAACAAGAATTTGCCTATCCACTTATGCTGGTTAACACTTAAATGGAACACTGGGAGCAGTATAAGACCTGATGTTTCAAGTTGTAAAAATATTCTTAAATTTTAAGGATTAGCATGAGATCTTCCTGGCAAGGAGATGGGGACAGATTATTCCCCATGTGCCTGCTATGGAATTTCCTACATGTTTTTCCAAAGCATCTGGTGCTGGCTGCCATCTGAAATAGGCGAGAGTGAATAAGCCAAGGCTTTCTGCCCCTCTGTCCCCCCCAAATGGCACTTTCTGTGCTTCCAAATTGAGATCGAGATGATTGGTTTTTGCTGATTATTTTTTCCACGCCATTCAGCACATACACTGAGATTTGTGATTTCTGGGGCTACTTTTAGTTGTTATTTTCCCTGGTTTTATTAAAGTGTTAGCTCAGGGACCATTGCAATATGTGATGCAATCAATAGATCTTAAGCCATTTGCACTTACTTTAGTAGAAAAGTTATATTTTTATATTCTCCTAGAATGTTTGCTTATTTTTCCATTGTTTCCTCTCACTTCCTGAACCAACTGATGTGAGTTTCTGCCAAAGTATGAACGATCATGGGGAGTTAACAGCAACCTCCCTTGGAGCAGTACCACTTGCATATCTTCTGCCGCTTTAAGGAAACACATGCTCAGGTAGTTTGCAGCAGAAAACAGCTCTTTTCCTCAAAACTAGTCCTACCATCATCCAGCAGCTTGCCAACAGATATGAGGATCTGCAGCTCCAGCAGATAAATATTGAAAAGATCCATTGCATTCCCAGATTACCTCCATAAATTCATGATTATACTGCAAAGAAATGAAATTATCCACCCTGTGAGCAGGATTTTTACCCTAGCATTTGCAATAGCTGCTTTGAGCTTCCTATAACCTGCACATTCTCACCATACATGCATAGACTAGAATACATGGACCAGCAGAGGATTAGAGACAGAAGTGTTGCAGGAGCTGTCACTTCGGACATTTAATTATTTTGAAGTATGGTGAAAGTGAAAGAAAGTGAATACTGGAAAGCCCACCTCCTAAACATATCCACCCAGTCACCTCCATGGCCTGTGTATTCAACCATCAACTCCAGCAGTTACTAACAGCTTCTTTTCAATGGATGCTGTCTAAGCATCTTGAAACATAACTGGATTCTGGGGGAATCTGAATACGGAGCTAAAATTCCAGTTTGCATCTCCTTGTACTTTAATATCAGTAATGTGACAGATTTGTTTGGTATTTCTATTTACTGTATTACTCCAATATACCCACATGCATGCTCATCCTTTTTAAGTAGGATATACTAAAATACTAAGATAAACCCAAACAATCCTGTTTTTTGTGTAACATTTCAGACACACGGTGAAGACACAATGCTTCTCCAATGGACCTAGGCTCCACACAGGGGCATTATGCATCCTATTTGGGGGGAGTACTCTTTGCTGTTGCAGTCTCAGCTCCTCAAAATGCATCATATCCCCAAGTGCCAAATGCAGTTGTCAGCGTTTGCCAGTTTTCCAGATTTACAATGAAAGAAAGGGGCAGCCGCCTGCTGAACTGTTATGTGAAGGAGAAATTAGAAAAGCACCAGCTGGTGTCAGAAGATGTACAGCTACTAGGCTAAGAACATAGAGATCATCTTGAATAAAAGAGTTACCTGAACAGCTGAGGGGTTTACAAATCAGACCTGATTCACAAAGGGCCATCTTAAAATTAATCATCTGGTTTACAAGGTATTTTTGATTAATGAAGGTATGTGCTCTGCGCACTGTAAAATGCATCTGAATGAATAAGCTACAAGTGCATGGCACCTAGCAGGACTGAGACCTACATATATCACAAAGTAGCAATGAAAATTTGTAGGACACCAGCAAAAAAAAAGGTTAGTGATTAAGTAATTAAGTTTCCAGCAGGCCTGTAGGACTTTATCTCAAATCTGAATTGCATTTTATTGCTTTATTATTACTGAAGTGTCTAAAGATAAAAGCAAAAGGCTATGAAAATGAAAGAGAATCCATCAGTACTACCGGTGGGATGGATTTTAAGTTAGGTACTTAAAAGTTAAGTTGTTCATATCTAAAGCAAATTCCAAAGGTAAGGGGAATGTTATCCTCTGCTGACACCTACTTCTTTCTATCCATAATGAAGGGAAGCCCCATGTGATTAAGTTAGATGATTAACTTGTAGGAAGCTAAAATTAGGTGAGGAAAATCACACTTTGCATGACCGGGCTTGTGAAGTAAAATAAGCTTCTACTGGACCATGGGTGACTGTTGTAAAAACAGAGGGGAAGAAAATGGATTCACATAGAAGTGCTCCAAAAAAAACCCCAAAACCAAAAACCACATAAAACCCCACCTTCTATAAGGCTCTTACCTCCCATTTCCAATGGATTGCTACCCTCATTGCTAAAGCTGGGGTCTAGAAGCAGTCAGGGTAATAAAAGTGACTTTGTCTTGGCAAAGAAAGTAGGAACATGATAAAAAGAAGGTGACCTTTAGAAGCCTCATCCTTAGATGCTAGAAGTGAGAACAGATTCATGAGTTGAAAGAACAGCATATACCGAGATTTCAAGGTTCTTTAAAACCTCAGCGCTACCAGCATCTCCCTGGAATACAGTTAGACATCTGACAAGTTAGGTTTTTATTATTTTAACACTTTTTTATTTTTTCAAAATGTTTCTGTTCCAAATATGTTGCTTTAAGGACATTGTTTCATCTCTGGCTATAATTGCTATTGCTCCCAGCATGAGGAGACATCTAGATGATGGATATGCCAGAGGTGCTAGGGTAATTGTTGTCAGTATACACAGGATTTCAAACTCCAGGCCTGGCCTGAAAGTGGGAGAACCATGTGCAGCTGAAGTGATGATCAGACCTCAGAATAGGTCACACTGAGTGAAACCAAAGTGATAAAACCCTCCAGCCTCAACCAGAACCTCAGTAGTTCAAGCATGCAAAGAGATTTTACTGTCTAGTTCTGAACTGTAAAGAGATTTTTGCCCACTTAATGTTAAGACTAGTCACTTTGCAAAATCTTCAGTATGCTTGAACCTAAGCACAGGCACTGTTTGCCGTAGAACTGGATTTTAGTCGTTGTACCAGGAAACAGCTCTTTTGAGATCTCACCAGACTGTCAAAGTGTTTATTGATAACAACTATTTTGAAGGACATTTCCAATTGCATTTTAACTTTTATGTGAGGCCCTTTCCTGTCACTCTATCAATTGTATATTCCTCTTCTTCTCTCTCCCACCACAGTGAAACCAATGTGAAGCATGTGGAATCACTGCTTTTCTCCCCATGTGCTTTTTTTTCCCCTGTTCTTTTGATATACTTTCCAAGGCTTTTATTTTAATGATAGCTCCAAACCATTTCCTGTATTTTCGTTAATCTTTCAGTACAGATCTACTCTCGGCAGACGGCTCCTCTTATTTGCATGCCAGCACAATGTTAAGCCCTTTCAGCCTGATTTGAGTGATTGACAATTTTAGTTCCTTTTAGCAGTCTGGAACAACTGATTTACCACTGTGGGTGTAACTGCTTTCTTTCTGACACTGCTAATTTACCAAATGAATTGTGTTCTTGCACATTTACTGAGATTAACAGAAATTGGAAGTTAAAATTATATAAGTCAGTTGCAAACTTGCTCTGAATATTTCACTTAAACTGTTTTTTACCTTTGCAAAAGTAGGCTCGATGTGCTACCATTAACTAAGGTATAATTGATATAGACGGGTATTGTACTTCTATTTCTAAATTAAAAAATCCACCTCTGACATATAGCTAATGTTTGTGGAAAAATCAATAATATAGCAATAACTTCCAGCATGTGGCTTTCATGATTGCTTTTCTCATTTTTTTTTTCATTCTATACAACTGCAGATGAAACTGAATTAAAAACAAAGTATTTGCAGTTAGAGCGGGATTAATTTCAAATTCAAGATTTAACTGAATTCGCATTGAAGAAAAATAGGAGAAATGCAGATGTAGTTAATTACTCTCATATGCTTTATTTCAAGTTGCTTTGGCTTTTTTCAGGATCAAGGAAGGTATGGCAAACAGCATGGTGATATTTTGAAATGTGTAAACAAGTGTTACATTAAGTACCTTATAAGTTTGCAGAGCTGCTGTCTGTGACCTTGCTATGCCAGATCCAAGCTCTGTGTTCCTAAGGAAGTAGAAGATGGCTTCTCTGCTTTGCAGTATGGCTGATCTGAAAGCAGATAAATATAGTTGGGGTAGGGCTGAAAGCTTTGATGAAAATTCTCACTCATCAGAACCAAAATGGTTTTCATAATGGGTTGAGTTTCAAGGTTTTTCAACCTTAGAAAAAGCATGATAGAATTGTTTCCTCCCCCCTGCCCCCATTTGTTAAAATTCCTCTCATTTGATAAAAATGCTTGTTTTATGATTTCAAATTGATTTGTTCTATGCTTACATTCAGTTATGGGAAAAAAATGCTCTTTTTGACATAAAATAAAATCAGTTACATAAAAGCCATTTCTCTTCCTAAGTGCTACATGTTGATACTTAAAATAAGTTTTGATTAGCATTACTTAAATTTCTTTGTAATTGTACTATGCAAACATTTCACTTTAAAAAAAATGGATTGACATTTTAATTGCTTTTCATATTTTTCATATTCAATTTCATTAATGTTTTTCATTTTCATCCACATCTCATTTGCAGGATACTGTGAAGAGAACAGGAACATTTACAATAAAAAAATTTCAGACAGTGTCAGCAGAGGGAGTTAATCTACAACTCCCTGCAAGAAGAGAACAATGAAATAATTTTTTTTTTTATTTTCTAATAGGGAAAAATATTTAATAGTGACGAAAACTGACCACCTAACATCTATATTCAAGTCGTGCCTTATTGAAAGACCAGGTAAACATTTTAAAATAAGATTTAAGGATACTTTTAGTGTGTTCTCAAGGTGTGGTAAACTTATAAAATTGCTGAGGAACATTAAAGGCAGAAATTGCCATACCCTCGCTGACATTGCTGTACTTATGGCTCATTAATGCAAGTAAATGAAGAATTGGGTCCAATGTCTTTGTTACTCGCAGGAAGCTCCTTTGGCCAACATCTATCAAACACTGTGTTTGAAAGGATGATGCTGTCCTGGAGAGTACACACCTAAAGGTGTGCACCAAGTGGATGTAAGTGTGGTAAGTGTGCTTAAGCCTTGAAGCTGGTGGCTGCTGTGGGCCTGGAGGAGAAATGCAAGGGACATACACAGCAGCAATACTTTAAGAAGCCAGAAGAAATGCACCCTGGGCAATAGGCTTGCTAGAAAACACAGCTCAGTTAAAACATAGATCTATAGAACAAAAGAGGAAGCAATTGGCGGGACCCCGCAAGCATCCCATGCTGGGAGTTTGAATTGCCATGTGTTCACTGTTATTGTCAGCCAGCTCCATAGATAACACTGACAATTTGGTTTACTTAGGGCTGCAATCACCCTTCCAAGTGGGACGTGGACCCATCTTCTCTTAAGTTGCTAATCTCTATGGTACCAATGAAGGTCCCCCCCAGCGCTTGCTGGGCTGGCAGCCCACTGCTAAGTGAGCAATATTTCCAGAGTAATGGATATGGGCAGTTGCATTTTGGTGTAGGGTCAGTTAAAAGGCACACAGCAGACTGTTTTGAAATGGACATCTGGCATGCAGTAAATGCATTTAGGAAGCAATAAACAGCTCATTTTGAATGACTTCTGCAATTGGTTTCAGCACAAGCAGTTGGTGGAAAAACAAGCTTTTAGAAAGGTCATTTTGTGCCATATATAACCCATCTCTTCCAGTTAAACTTCTTAACAGTGTACAAAGCAAATCCCAGCCCATTTCTGGTCTGATAATTAATAGAGTCTTCTACTCCAGCTGGAGCAGTACAAAGAAAGTGAATGTTGTCCTTGTTATCCAGACTTAATAATTCACCATTTGAATTGTCCGGGTGTCTTTGAATGAAGCTGATGGTTGAAATCCAAGTGCAGTAAATGTGAAATATTGTATATTTTATCTTCAAGACGAACATGGAATTCACATGCTTTTAGTCAGCAATAGATTACTGTCAGTCCTTGGAAAAGGGGAAAAGAATTTTGATTGTGAGATACAACACTACAATTTTCTTTCTAATATTCTCTTCAAAGAGTATAACTAAAATATAAATACCAGAGTATTTAATTCTCTAACCCTTAAAAATAAAAGATATTTTCTTCCATTTACCTATTATTGGGTATGATAGATGAGCAGTGTGAGCATTACAGATGTAGGTTTCCAGTGATAAATAAAAGGATCAGATTTCTAAACTGGATAGAAAAATTGACTCCTATACATGACAAATACATAGCAATTACCCTGATAGAGGTTATTAGTTAGCTCCTAAAATAAAATAAATATGTTTGAGTTGCTAAACTGTGTCTACTATACGACATTGATTCCACATGCTCCATATTCAAAACTGATTATCTTTAGTCCTGGAAATCAGTGTGTTTAGTTTAATTTAGATATATAAAGTCTGTATTTATGTAAATGAAAGGAAGTAGATCAAATTTCAAGTTGTGCACAAAATTTACAATGCCCCAAGATGGGTTAAAAACATCATGAAGAGACCTGGTGAAATGTTTCAGATTACTGTTGTATGAACTGAAAGTATGACACTGTCAGCAACTGTTCATGAATCTATCTCATGGTGAGTAGGAAAAGCAAGAAGGAAAGAGAATTTTGGAAAAGTTTAACATTATTTAATATTACCATATTTCATATTAACATATTCTATATGAAAAAATTGAGTTGGAAATTAGTTTTAAACATAAAAATCGAGTTTGTTTGGGTTTTTTTAGCCAAAGTATTACTTTCTGCATTTTTCTGTTGAGCACCACTTTAAACAGTTTATGCCATCTTTACCTGAAGTCCCACCCACAATGCATGGCTATTTTCTAAGAACAAATGTGTCTCCTTTTCTAAGTATTATTTTCTTAATTCATAGTTAAGAATCAAGAGCTATATAAATTACATTTCATGGTACAAGGAAGAAAATGTAAAGTTAGTGGGGAGTGCTGCATGGGCCTGGCTCAGAAACAATACTTTAATTTTGTCAAAAATGTCAGTATTCCAGACTTTGGTTTTGTTTTGCAGAGCAAGGCAAAGAGCATTGAACATTTTCATTAAAAAGCCAGGAGAACAGCAATAAGTCCACATACCATCAGTCTGGGCAGTCAGGTGGTGTGAGGATGACAGTGGTGTTCCCAGGCAGCCTGGACCAGCAGCCAAATATGTACTCAAAAAAGCCATTGCTTCCTCTGGCCAGGCATCTGGGATAGAGGAACACTGAGCGGTCTGCCCTGTGTTAATTCTAGGTTAGTGTTTGGCTATAAAGTGCTATCTCTTTGGATGTTGTAAATTTGTAGTAATGAGCAGGAATATGAAGGAAAACTAATCCTGTCTGTGCCCTTCCCACATCCCCCAAATTACAGGATATTTCTGCTGAAAGAACCTGCAAAAAGGTAGCTAACACTGACTTTAAATGGTCATAATTAAGTCTGTAAGTTAATGAGCTATTGAAGCCAGCAATTCCAGCTGCATTTCTTCAAAAATTGCTATTCGAAGTCATCTGTCTCTAGACCTTGGCACAGCCTCACATGAGGTATGACTGTGCTTGTAGCTTGTGCAGTTACAGCCAATCTGAATTTCACTAATTTACTGCAAATAGCATCAGAATGTTCAGCATCAGCCAGTCGGTCAGACACTCATGAAAGACTGTAGGTGGACACTTCATACAATAGTTCAGCAATGCCACAGCCACCCTCCATGGCCTTTTAAGCCAGCTAAATCAGTGCAGGACTGTTAAATAGAGACACTACTGCATGTTCAGAAATCCTGTGAGTCTCACATTGCTGGGAGATGGTGAATTACTCTGGACAAACATAATCTCAGTGCTAACTTAGGCTTCATGGTCCTTTTAGCTGCAGCTGGTAGTGGGGGACTGTGCTAGCTGGAGCTGCTGTCCAGCCTTCTTCACAGTTTCCTGAATAATTTCTCTAGCAGACACATCTCTAAAAGCATCCAGCTTTAGACAGAAATATGAACACAGTATCAGAGCATTTCATTTTCTGATGAAATCTACCAAGGGTTTCATTGGGCCAACAGCAAAATTTGCACCAGCACTGATCAAACCCTAATAATCAAGCCCACATGAAAAACCCGCAGGCTCACTAGTGTGCATACAGACAGATGAGGCTCCTTTTCCCGTGCTTACTCCTTAATATCAGAACATCGTCCTTTAATGTTCACAGCCTGTCACATAGACTGATGAGACATACAACTGAGACAGAGAGTTCATGCTGAACCCTTTACAAGGGATTAGTGCTGCTCAAGGGCTGGAGGCTGCCAGCCAGGGGCAGGTCATCTCTCTTCTGGAAAAGTTAAGCATTTCATTGAACATGGAGATTGGTGCATAACATGCTGTTGACTTTATTTCACCTACCTGAAAGTTTATATGCATTAAATCATCCTACATTTTTCCCAGCTTAAAGGAGGATCAGGTTGGGCTGAACACCTTTCAAAGTGGAGCCACTCTAAGCAGAATGGTGACAGTAGTTCGAAATTATTCTGTCTCGATACATAAAAACTTGAAGTACTGTGAGTGCAACAACTAAATAAGGGCACAGCTCTCGATCACATCTGGCCATCCCAGAACCTTTGAAAGTTGGTGGGATATTGAAATTTTTTTGATGCACGTTAAGTTGCTGATCAACATTTTTCATTGAATATAAAATAAATTATTTTTAACAAAAGCTTGCATACTTATATAAAATTGAGAAATATTAGAAAAATAATAGGAGCTGTAGAAGAATGTAATTGTAAAAGATGGTGCATTTTTCTAGAACAATGTTGCTTCTTGCAGCCCACTTTTTAGGAGAGCAGCACCTCATTGAAAGTTTCATTATCTGTCAAAAAACAACTTGCAAAATTTGTTGGATTAGAGGTGTAATATAAACAATTACTTGTTTTATTTCCAATACTTTCAACAGACTGTTTGGAAGCAGGGAGTTTGCGGGGGAAGGTGGGAGTTAGCTGACTTTTGTCATTATCTAGTGAAGTGAATGCATATATACAGACAGGTTGTATTCCCTTTCCAGATATAAATATCAACCTCAGGTATTAATAGATTAGATCATCTGAAGAAATTATCAACATGTCTTCCTGTCTGCTAAAAATCATTGTGATGATTCTGTGCCAAGAATTTTCTTGGCACAGCCACAATGATTTCAGAGAACATTTTGGTTGGAGAGATGCCTGTTTCTGATTGCACAGACAGTTGCAGAAATGGATGCAGGTAAGCTAGGAATGGAATGAATCTGCTAAGTACACTAGGTGAAGGAATTTGAAATGAGGTCCTCACACAGCAGGTCCTCACACGAAGTATGACGTGGGAAAAATGAGTGTGAGGATGGATGACCTTGCAGCTCTGCTTCTTGTGCTCGCTTAATTCATCCACAATTATGTCAACTCAGCTATATTTTAGCAATAAATATTCCCTTCTATGCTTGAAAAATCAAAACCTTATCAGGTTGGTTCTAGTAGGCACTACTGTGGCCTAACCATATCTTAGCACTCAGATGGGTAATAAATGCTTCTTACTCAAAAAAAAGACAAGCTTTTAAAACCCTCCTTGATCACCCAGTGAGGATTTTTCTTCCAGAAAACTGACATTGCTTCTCACCCTTAAGGATGGAGTCAAGGAAGCACTTAGCTGTTATCTGAGCTACAAGCAGCCTGAGCTCACCATCTGCACCTGACAAGGACACACAGGAATAAATGTTGTCCGCAGGCTGTGATGTGTCTTCCATTTCTCAGCCATCGCCCCTGAAATGCTGAGAAGAAAGATTGAGAGAAACCTTTATAGACCTGTCAGGAGGGACGGTGTGAAACTGTAACTCTGAACCATCTTCAGAAAGGAAATTAAGGTACCTGCTTATATCTGTAAATCTGCCCCTGGCCAAGGTCCACGTTTTTATAAACGCTAAGCAAAAAGCAAACTTAGAGCAAAAGTTTGGCATGGGAGATGGACATGCAGGGGCACGGATTTCAGCAAGAAATAAGGCACAGAGAAGGAAGGGGCTTTGCCCTCACTTTGGTCCTCACAAATCTGTTTTCCCTCAAGAAACAATGCTCTGCATAGAACTGATCCCTTTTCCACTCTGATCCCTCAACATACTGAAAACAACCGCTTAGTGCAAGAGAAACAAGTGTGTCAAGGTGTGAGAGAGCACAATATCAGTAATATTGTAATGCCAGGCAATAAATTGATGTCACTCACTGATATTGTAAGTGATTAAATCCTACACCATATTGATAGTCCTGGGCACTGGGTACACTAGCCGGCTGGGTGACACTCAGACATGCCTGGGATTCACAGTCAAGACATGGGATGTCTCTGGCCCTCTATGGACATCCCTAGCATAGGATATCAGTGTATCAAGGTAGGCATCTGAGTGCCAATTCACAAAAAGTAAAAATTACCATCCTTAGCATTCAATAAAAAAAAAAAGACACTTAACATTGATAAAAAAATACTATAAAAGGAAACGAGGTACTAACTCATACATTTTCTTCATCGCAGAATCTTTGACTCAGACACAATGAATCACACCATCAGTGTCTGTGTGAGTGCATGGGTTTCCCAAAGGCATTAGGTGCAGTAGATTTACTCAGATTATAATTAACTCATGTGGAGAGTACTCACCTGACCACAGAGAACAGCAACTCTGGTCACTCTCAGTAAATCAATAAATAAAAATGGGCAAAGGTTGTGGTAGGGTCTTATTTTGTAAAAGGATATGGTAGATCATTCCCCAAAGAAGAAAGTGGAGGATGTGTATTCTCCAGATGATAAAGGAGCCTGATTCTGCATATACATTTGCATCATGCTGCATAGGTGTGTAGAGTTATTACTTCCCTTTTTGTCTGATTGTCCTCTTTCTTCAAAAAAGTAATTTGTCATTCTGCGAGCCCAAGGATTCCAAATCTTGACCATCATTAGGAACTGTGAGCAACAAGACCACTTTCAGATTGACCTCTTGACAGGAGGGGGCTTAGTGTGATGATGAAGCTTGTCAGCATTCCCTTTCCCCACATCCCCAGCAACAATCTTTGAATCCATCAGTAGCCACAGCCAGGTAGTGTTTTGCCACTGTCAGCAGCTGCTACCGTGTGAGCTATAACGTTCTAATGAATTAAGATACTACTTCAAATATTGCCTCTCTTGTACATTCAATCCCAAAACATCTTTGTTTTAATTTTCAATTTAATCAGGGATTCTCATTTCTCTTACTTGAAACCACCTTTCTTTTTTTTTTTTCTTTTTTTTTTTCCTTTTTTTTCTTTTTAACTGGTGCCACAGCTCACAGAGGGATTGCTCTGTTTCTCCTTTGGTCTTCAGGAAGAGCACAGAAACAGTGGGTCTTCAGTTCCTCTGCTGAGAGTTACTGAAGAAAAGACGGGAAGGGAGAAGAGAAGCAGAGAGCACAGTAATTAACACTAACTGCAGGCACATATGAATAATATTGTTTGTGTGATAGCATATAACCAACAGCAGCACCCTCATAACAATAGGTGGTTTGAGGGAATGTTGTGGCAAATATAAGGAGCTGCCGTTGGTGGATAATGTGTTTCTACAAAAAGGTTCTCTTCATGATTCATGCATCACAGTTGCAAAAATAACAGTAAGACGGAAAAAATGGCTCCTGGGTACAACTACCAGACTGCAGCTGAACCTAGCTAGCGCCTTTATGAATATTACAAGGACACTGATATCAGCAGTATATTTTTTATGTATCACAGTCTTAAAATTGTTAATAGTACTAAATGAAACTAGCTGCAAGCTATGTTTCATTATCTGTATCCTCCTCTAGTATTCAGACCATATGAAAATCACCAAAATAGTGTTTTAAATGTTTAAGCCAGTGGATATTTTTGTGTGAATTACCCTTTAGTACTACCTCTTCCAATAAAAAATGCAAGCAAAAGAAAAGAAAATTGTCCCAAACTTTTTTCCAAAGGCCAGAGAAACAGACAGCTTTTATTCTAAGTGCTTGCACTGCTGTTCATATGCAGCCTACAGGAAATCAGGTCTGTGAGGGTCACATCCTTAAGTCATTTTTCTGCGGCCATCTAATGGTATGCGCAAGTCATTTTTCCATGCTGGTCCTGGGCAACATTAGGAATGCTCTGTTATACAAGCCGTGGCTCCAGCTCTACAGAGACATGTGTGATATGCTAAATTTAACCCCCTCCAAGTCTCTGTGGCTTCAATGAGATTATTTATTTGAGCAGAATAGTTATGATTCATCAGTTGTGATTTAACATGGCAGGCAGCTAAATGCCACGCAGCCATGTGTTCACTCCTCACAATGGAATAGGGGAGAGAGTCAGAAAAAAGATAATACCTCTGTGGGGTGAGATAAAGACAGTTTTATAGGATAAAAAAAGAAGGGAAAATAATAATAGTGGTAAAAGAATATACAAAACAAGTGATGCGCAATGCAATTGCTCATCACCCACCAATACCCAACCAGTCCCTCAGCAGCAGCCACCAGCCCTGGCAACTCCCTCCAGTTTTGTTGTTCAGCATGATGTCCTGCAGTCTGGGATATCCTTTTGGTCATTTGGGGTCAGCTGTCCCAGCTGTGTCCCCTCCCAGCTTTTTTTATACTCCCAGCTTCCCAGCTTCCTCACTGGCAGGGCAGCAGAAGCTGAAAAGTCCTTGACTCTGTAAGCCCTACTCAGCAACAATTAAAACATCAATATGTTGTCAACATTGTTCTCATCCTAAATCAAAAACAGAGCTCCATACCTACTAGGAAGCTATTAGGAAGAAAATTAACTCTATCCCAGCTGAAACCAGGACAGCCGGCTATAAAAATAAGCATAGCTGAGCAAGTTAATTATGATTATTGTGAGTTATTATTATCTATGTATTTGTTAAGCATCTACAATTTGCTTCACACTAAGCATCACCAGACACATTAAAAGAATGTGGGGGTTTAATCTAGGTGCCATTAAGTCGAAAGGCAAAATTATCTTAAGCTCCAATGGGGTCACTGTTTCAGTCCTGCAATCTCTAAATTAAGTGCCACAGAAACTGGAACTATATTTGATCAAATAATGAAAAAGAAAAAGTTTTTTGTCAAATGTCAAAAGAAAATGTCAAAAGAAAAAGTTACCCACAATTGAATCTGACATTGCTTTTCTTCTTGGAGGTTACATGCTTCATTTAAACACTTTCAGAACCTTGTGATGTTCTGATGTAACAGCCAGGCTGGGATCTTTTGTGTATTTCTGGACTTAAGTGCATACCCAGAGTGCATACCCAGATGCATAAGATGTTTATATGTTATCTAGAACAGGAATAGGAGGGTGAAAATATGACAGTACCTTCACAGAAGCAAACAGCTTGGTGTCGTGTTCTGCTGTGAACAATATTGGCTGTTCTGCAGGAAGAGAGAATTTCCAGCTGATATGGCTGGCAACAGCAGATCTGCTTTGGGGCATACATTCCCTTCACCACCTCTGATGAAGAAATAACAAATTCCAGAGGTTAGAAGCAATGACGTTGCTGAAAGTAATGCAGGCCTGTAACAACCTAAACTCTTCCAGCTTCTGGTTCCACCCTCTCTTCTGATCCACAGATACATTGCTCATCCCTACATTACACAACAGTACCCCCAAATATACAAGTATGTATTTCCAAATCAACCCATGGCAATACTGAAAATTAATTCTGCAAAATACTGTACAACACAGCTATATAATCCCAATGGTTGATTGCAAAAGAGGAGCAGGAATATGTGGCTTGAACAGAAGCTGGAGATAGGCTTGACCCTTTCAACACAGCACAGGTACGGATTAGCTTGAACAGATCATGAAACTGTATTCTGCAATGATAATGGATCTAAAGAACAATGTTCCTATTGAGAACAGGGCTTTTTGCAGACTGTCAAGCTAAGAATTTGAGCTTCCAGGCTCCCCTTGTGACTGCTTTCTGTGAGTCTCCCTGGAAGAGCATGATGGAGGGGTCAGGGATGGAGTGGATGTTTTCTGAAACATTCACATACAACTGGATACATATATCCTTTATTCACTGAGAAATCACTCCAATAGTCACAAGAACACCTGTTCAGTTTTCAGCCATATAAGGTGACAGCATTTGGGGCAAGGCTTGATTCTACCAGATATTTCTACTAGAAATTATGATGATGATGATTTTAGATATTTTAGAGAAGGTTATTTAAATTTAGATGGTTTAGAAGGGCAATTTGTGCAAATATTATTTTGAAAATATAATCTTCTTCCAGTGTAAATTAAAATGGAAGAATTTTCTGTGTAGATTTCAGCATTACGTGCTGCTATATTATCCACAGGTATGTACAGTTGCTGAAATCTTTCTTTCCTAGTGATAAGCTTATACAATGACATAAGCATCTTGCGCTAAATTAAGGTATATTTCACAAGAGGAGTAACCCCCTGCTAAAAGGGTGGGGCTTTTTGTCTTGGTAAATTGAGTGTTGTGACCATTTTTAAAAAAGAGATGCAGCATTATCTAAAAGCTCAACTAAATGCCAGAGAACACTGGTTTTATTTAGAGAATTGTTAGCTTTCTGGCAGTAAGAGTTTTGACCTGTGGATTTTTTGAAAATGTTAATTGCATATGATAGGTTAGCAATTTTGTATTTATTGTGGAGTCCAGTAGTCTAATGTTGATGGCAAAATAGTGGTATCTACTGCATTCTTGATGAGATTAAGTCTTAAAACACTTTTTGGGGTTCAGATGTATTAAAAGAACAGCATAGTTTTGGTTACACAACTATGTAAAAAGATCTGGTTTTAAGTAAGTGGATCACTGAAAGAGTTACATGACAGAATGAGGGCTGCTTTAAATCAGTTCATCCCCCATTCTGTATTGGTACTGGGGATTGTCCCAGCTCAGGTTCAAGACCTTGAACCTGGCCTTGTTGAACTTCACGTTCTCATGGGCCTACTCCTCAAGCCTGCCAAGGTCCCTTTGGATGACATTCCTTCCCTCTAACATATCTTGGTGTCATCTGCAAACTTTCTGAGGATAAACTCAATCCCACTGTCTATGTAGTTGATAAAGATATTAAATAGTATTGGTCACAGTAGAGACCTATGAGAGACACCACTCATTACTGCTTTTTACTTCTACATTAAACCATTGACTGTAACTCTGTTGCCATCCAGTCAGTTCCTTATCCATCTAACAGCCCATCCATCAAACCCATATCTCTCTAATTTAGAGGTAAAAATGTTATGAGGCACTGTGTATATGAAGTCTATGTAGATGTCTACATAGAAGTCCATGTGGACAACATCTGTAGAAGTAGATGTAGATGACATCCCTTTTCTGCTGGCACAAGCACTCCACCATAGAAGGCTATTAGATTAGTCAAGACCTCTATAGGCCAGGATGTGTCTATGAGTTTTCATGTTTGTTTAGTGAGGATATCACAACTGTATATGACAGACTGTCCTAGTTCTACTTCTTTATGAAATTTGAGGAGCAGGTAAAAAGTTCATATGGTGGGAGTGTGAGAGATTATAATTGACTCATACAAAAGGGCTTTGCTGACCTCAGCAAGAACGATGATAAGACAAGCCAAATGTTTACTCTGTTTTGATTTACTTTTCCTCTTCATTTTAAAGGTTGCCAAAAAAGAAAAAAAAAAATAGACTACTATAGAATTAAAGACTATTGCATACGCACAAGAAAACTGTTAACTCTATGTATGAACTCAGCTATGGCACTGCATAATTCCTGTATATTTGGAATTTTGCAACTATGGCCAAGTATTGCAACTTTCTGTATTTAAAGTCTTAATTCTGGATGGAATGGTAAGAATTCAGTTACTATGCTCCACACAGCATGAGTTAACTAAGAATTGCTGGTTTATAACTTGAAATTCAAAACCTGATCATACCTAGAATAATTATGATAGGAGAGATAAAGGCACACCTTTGACACCAAGACAAGTTTTTCAGTTTTGCAGTTCTATATGCCAGCATTTTTCTCTGTTGTCACTGGAAGAAATGGCTTCCCTGTTTTAACTATTACTTTGTTGGAAAAGCAAACTATGACAGATATCTGGCAGGGAAAATTTTCATTGCAAACAGGTAAAGCTGCAAAATTTTAAGCAGTTTACGATTTTAATACACAATGTATGGGACTGATGGTAGGCATCACAACCTATCTTATAGTACATAAACAAGTGATTCTTCAATTAATTTTAAAAGGCTAAGCTTCAAAATAGACAAAGATTTTTAAAATTATAACTTGTGCTATTAGACTGAATAACACATCGCCACAAGGAATTGTTAAACTCAAACCTCAGTTAGATTCAGAAAAAAATGTCCTTTTCTGATTCCAGTAACAAGGCTGATTAACATTTAAAATTAATTTTGTAATTAATTTTGTTCTTTCTTTTTAAATTGGGAATTGAAAGATTCAGGACTTGAGCCTTTCAGGATGGGGTCTAATATATACCATATTTTATACCTGCCTTTCTGCATAATAATTGCTACTGATTACGGTCAAAAACAGATTACAGGATAAAAAGGATGTGGCATCTCACCCCTTAATTGTCCTGTGGAATAATTCTATGGTGCGAAGTGCTGCTCCAGATAAAGAAGGGCAGCAGAATACAATTGAACTCGGTATCTGAACTTTGATGAAAGTTTCTGGTAAGGAACCAGAATTGCCGACTTTACTTAGATGCACTCAACTGTCATGCTTGGAGCAGCTGCACATAGCTACCTTGTTTGTGGAGAGCTTTAGTTCTTACTTCTTGTTATATTTTATTTACTTTGAGAGTTCATTATTTCTACAAATATTAAGAGCTTGTACAATATACCTATCTTATATTAAAAAAAAATAATCCAAGAGATAGATATTTTGTGAAATTCCTTGCAGGATGTGTCTCATGTGGTGCCACTATCACAGCAGATTGTGGAAGGTGGCTCACTGCAGTATGATTTGTCTGTAGGACTTGTGGTTCAATTAGAAATGGATTTTTAGAAGTCAATGAAAAACTGTGAATAAAGACAGGAAATGTAATATGAGACTTTTTACGTAAGTTAAGAAGTGTACAAACATATTAGCACTGAAGGTAGAATTGCTATAGTTTTCTATTTTATTTGTTAAGTAGTACCCTGACTTCATGGATGGTGGTGAATGCCCTGTGGGGGTGGTTGCAGCAATGGAAGCGGAACAACTGGCAGCGCAGAGGTAAACCCATCTGGGCTGCTGCACTGTGCCAAGATATCACTGCCCGGGTGCAGAACCTGGTGGTGAAGGTGCGCCACATAGATGCTCATGTACCCAAGAGTCGAGCCACTGAGGAGCACCAGAACAACCAACAAGTGGATAAAGCTGCTAAGATTGAAGTGGCTCAGATGGACTTAGATTG
>WYDI02037709.1:0-23257 GCA_009867235.2 Psittacus erithacus | reverse complement strand
AAGCAGGGGCAGGACACCTGACCCAAACTAGCCAAAGAGGTATTCCATACCATAGCACGTCATGTCCAGGATGTGAAGCGGGAGATACCCGGAAGGGCTAGCTCTCACTCTCTGCTCTATCGGCAAGTGGTGATTGCATTCTCTTCCCTTGTTATTTCCCTTATCATTGTTATTATTGGTGGCAGGAGCAGCGGTTTGTGTTATACCTTAGTTACTGGACTGTTTTTATCTCAACCCGTGGGAGTTACATTCTTTTGATTCTCCTCCCCATCCCTCCGGGAGTGGGGGGGGTGGGGGGAGGACAGGTTGTTGGAGGGGGAAAACAAGCAGGCTACATGCTCTTCTAATTTACGACTAAGCTTAAACCTTGACAATATGTAGAAGAAGAAAACAAATGCTAAAGAACGTGTAAGTTGCTTATTGGGAAGCTTTCTCTGAAATATTTGCATTAATGTGTACAGAGACAGATAATCTAAATATGGGCAAGAATCAGAAGCAATGAATAAAGCAATGATTTTGGAATAAATACAGCTTATTGTGGAAACACATACTTTATATAAATCACAGAAAAACTATGTTGCCAAAGCCTAAAACTAAAAGAATACAAACCCTACAATATATTTCTATTGACTTAAGCTGAAGAATAGATAAAAGCTACTAAGTGTGCAAGAACGCAAAGACATAAGTGATACACTCTGTACAAGTGAAGTCAGCAAACTCCGCTTCCAAAGAAAATTAAAGGTGAAAAAATCTCTGGGAAGCAACAGTGAAAAATAGTGAAGATTCTATACAAGTACGACATTTAAAAGCAGATAACCAGACTAAGACCAACTGCAGACAGATTTTTGAACAAATGCACAAAATGTGATGGTCCACAAAACAAAAAGCAGTGACCTTTTTGACCAAAGCAGAGGGAGGACCTCTAGTGCATAAGCAGAGGCACAGATGAGACACAGCATCATGAGTGGGCTGGCAATACAATGCGGCAATGTGGTAGCACTTCCTCTCTTCATATTTTCTCTTTGTTTCCATTTTTGTAGGTTTGATTGCCTTTTCTATCCTGTTTCTGTCTGCTCTGTGTTTTCTTTACTTTTATCTTGTTGTGTTTTGTTTTTGTTTTCATTTTTGTGTTTGTTTATTGAATACATATAGAATCATAGAATGGTTTGGGTTGGAAAGAACCTTAAGATCATCTAGTTCCATCCCCCATGCCGTGGGAAGGGACTCCTCACACTAGACCATGTCACCCAAGGCTCTGCCCAACTTGGCCTTCTATTTTATGCTATTTTTTTTCCTTTTCAGAAGCCTTGAAATAAGTCTATCCTGATTCTGGAGGCTGAAATCTGTTTGTGGCTAGCTGTTGATCATTTGTGATTTGTGTTTGTAGCCTTGAGGTCTGCTATGTCCCAGTATTTTCATGGCTTCTGATATCAACCTATGTTAATACTCTTGGAAGCCCTTGCTGCAGCACTCAGTTGATAAAAATGATGAAAGAATATTGATGGAATATGGTGCTATTTGAAAATTCAGACTTCAAAAGAGAAATGTGAGCTAGACTAGCTAGACAGATTAGCAACCCAGTCTGTAGCACATTAATAAAAATCAGAAAAGTTGTTAGAGCAGAAAACACTCAGTAAGCCTCAGTTATTCTCACGAAGATTCATGTCAGAGTGGACATTATACACAAACAGCATTTTAAGGCATTTTTCTTCTTAAATGATCTTACCTTAAAACAAATAATTGGAAAATATAAAGAGATGAGGTAGTCTCACTCAATGTACAAGACCTGGATCAAGACATAATTAGTAAAAAGCTAACCTGAAAAAATATCATCATGCATTCATCATATGTGTAGGAGTAAAGACTTAAAAAAGTAGGGGAAAAAGTCTAATATATTAACATGTCAAAAAAAGCCCCAACATTCCTTTAAAGATGTTGAAAAAGATGGAGCAAGATGAAAGGCAAAGAAAACAGAAGCAGCCAAAAAGATTTAACTGTTGCGGGATAAAGTGCTTGTATTGAAAATGCTACTACTATACAAGTCATACAAATTATGCTAAAAATCTGGCATAGCTAAATGCAAATTAAGAGAGACCACTAGAAATTAGGAAAGTCTTATTTAAGGAAGAGATATTGTATGCAAATAATGTAACTTAACTGTTGTGTTGTGCTATAACAGCTGAAACAAGACTTAATTCTTTTAAAATGCTTAATCCCATTTTAAATTATTTAAACAAATTCCAGTGCCAAAATCACAAAGCCTTCCAGAATTCTGTGTAGCCAAAGTTTAATATGTTATAAAGGATGTTTGAGCAAAGCGAAGCCATAGGACAAAACCAAAATGAATTAACTGGCTCACTGTGCAAGAGCTGAGGAGTGGCACACACATAAGCTTTTTGTAACAGAGATGAGTGCTAAGGAACTGTCTCAAATGAAATGTTAATAAAAAGGGGGTTTCAAACAAATTAAGAAAATTAATAGCAGCAAACTTTTAGAAACAGATGGTATTCACATAGAATTCTAAGGAAAATGAAATATAAATGTGCTAAGCTGTTAACTATAGTGTGCAATTTATCACTTAAAAGGTCCTTTGTACTGGAGGGGTTGAAAATGGCAAATGTGATACAAATTTTTTAAAAGGACTTTGGAGAACTATAAAATAGAAAGCCTATACCTGCACTGAGCAAACTGTGGAATCTATGATTAAGAATAAGTGAGTAAATATGTTGTAGTAGGGAGTCAACACAGGGTGTGTAGCAATGGCTCAGAAGTGTAGCATAATTCTCTATAAAGAAGGAGATAAAGTAGGCAAAAATAATGATTAATATGTCTACTTGTTTTTTCAAAATACTTTTGTTAAAGCCCCTCTGTAAAGCAGGGTGCCATGGGACAAGGGTGAAAAACTTCCTATAATCATTAAGAAGTGCTTAAAGAAGAAAAAAAAAAAAGAACACATTTGGAAAAGATGATCACTTTTACCATTAGAGAAAGAACCACAGGAATCAATGATATTGAACATATTCTTAAGTGATCTGTGAAAAGGTATGATGGTTACCAAGTTTACTGATGTGGTGCTTTTTCAAGGAAGTAAGAACTAGGGAATAATATGCAGTAGTACACAAGGAAGGACAGTAGTATTTCTATATTCTTTTCCTTAACCTCTGTTCCTGCTCAGTATAGTTTTAAACAGACTTTAAGTCCAATTTAGTATCACAGTTCTTGTGTTAGGATACAAAGATCTGACTAGATAAAGGTACCATTTGATTTCAGACTGCTTTATAGTTTCTAAAAGATTTTCTGGTGCTAATTCTATATCTTTCTGAGCTTCCTCTGTTTTGTATGTCTGACTTGAAGAATCAGGTCTTTTGGGACAATGATCTGACTGTACTATTTGCACATACATGCTGTCTTCCCCTAAGGCAATCAATATACTACCCTCCATGCAGTGAGATGGGTTTTTTTAAATACAAAGGCCACTGATTCCAGATAAGAGATTTGAAGATTATGAAGCAACATGAATGGGAGAAAACTAACAGAACTTCAAATTTAAATTAAAACCCCATATGAACTTTCTATCCAGACAGCAAAGAGATTGAATTATTAAGCAAAAGTAATGTTAGATAACAGGAATTAACTCCTTTGCTTAGTTGTTGTACATAAAGCTAATGAAGATACAGACATACTAAAGAAGATAAGAAGACAACATTATTTTTCCAGTCTGGAAAAAAATTTTTTCGTTTAGTTCATGTTGCCTAGCCCTCCAGGTTTAAGATCTGTGGAACAGAAAGATAATTTTTCTTTGATGTATAAATAAAGTAAAACTGATTGCTACAAAAATCTTCACAAGCTGTTGATTCCTCTCCGCCCCACTCCACCCTCTCCGCCTCCAGTCTTACTGCACTTGAAAATGAGGTTTTGGTTTTAATTTTTTCTTGCTTCTACAGGTCTGATTGTAAGAATGAAAGCAAAATTATACATATTTTAAATCTAAAGATGGATAAGGGCGAATTTTCAAACACTTTTTGCTCCATGTTTCCACATGTTATAATTGAGATTCTTCCAGTGAAGTTACTGTTAAGAAATTATTTAACTGGTTCAGAATTAGCTACTTCATGATTTCAACATTTATTTTTTTTTTCCTGCAGTTCCAGTGGTATTATATACTGTGGTTTCATTAGTGGAAATGGACAAACAATGAACTTACTTTAAAAAAAAATCCCAGCCAACTGTAGTCAAGGTGCAATGTGTATCTTTCTAGGCCACTTCAAAATTGGATTACTCTAAACTATCATTTAATGCAAAATTTGCTGCAAAATCTGCCTAGCTCTTAAATGGATTTTTATTTTTCTCTAAGTAGTACATAACCTTTCATAATTATGCTTGAATGGTTTGTCTTACAAATAAGTTTTCTGCAGGAATTCTGGAGGCATTACTTGAAAACCACTTAGAATAGAACTAAAATATAGTTGAGTAAGATTTGTAATTTAGCCTGCCATCTCGGTGAATTACACTACTAATTCATTTATATATTTAGCTGAAAAATGCAGGTGCAAACCAAGAGAAGACATTCCCTAAACTCTTTATATTTCTTTTTTTTTCTTTTTGTAATAGAAGTACCTATACAATTCTGACCATGAGCAAAAAATCCAGTCCATGTATATCTAAGACACTTGTACATCCATATACAAGTTCTTCAGAATTCATCCTGAGCTGTGCCTAAATATGAGTAATTCTTTGGTTTTACCTATATCATGATAGGGTAAAATTTAATTTCTACTAAAATCAGGGTCACATTTTCTTGTGTTATTGAATATTGTGAAATCTTCCATCACATTTTTGGCTTTCTAAATATGCATGATTGAGTAAAACAATTGTTGACATACATAATGGTTTAAATATATTTGACATTTTTGTTTATCTTGATGTTGATTAATTTTTGTATAACCTATTCCTGCCTGAACTTCTAATCAATAATTATTATGGAATAATGCAAAAAATATTTGTTATTATTCCAATATAGTTCTTATATTATAGCTGAAGAACCCAATTAGAATTTGAGGTCTTTGTTAGACTGAAAGCTCTTATGTTAACATAAATTCATATCTGTCCCTAAATTATCTTGCATAATGTTGGACCTGATAGCATGATAGGAATATGTAGAATGCTTTCTTGTTGCCTAAATTTTGCCATAGACTTTTTTCTGAATCAAATTACTTATCCTTAATCCTTCCACCCAGTTTAGTCATCCTTTTAAAGACTGGAGAAATTGCCTGGCAGCAAAGAAGCAATGTAGTATTACATGTATTCCGTAGGCAATGGTATGATTACGTGCATAAACTACGCGTAAATATAAACTGTAATGTTCATGAAATTCGATGTACTTCAGAGACCAAAAACATATCGACAAATAACTTACTTCATAAAAAGAAGCTTATATATTTAGAATGCATTTTGAAATAATATGTTTGATATAATTTTTTGATGAATGAAAAAAGCTTAATTTACCTGTTGGGGCAGCTTGTTTTATTGGGGCACATAGATTGGGAAGCATAGATTATTTCATTGCACCATTTCCTACAATTTCTAAGCCTTTTCTTCCAATACCTGTGTCCTGATTTCACGGTGATAGAGGTAATTTTCTTCCTAGTAGCTGATGCAGCACTGTGTTTTGGCTTTAGTCTGGGAACAATGTTGATAATAGACTGACAGTTTAGTTGTTGCTAAGTAGCACTTACCCTGATCAAGGACTTTTCAATTTCTCATGCTTTGCTGGTGAGGAGGGGCTCAAGAAGCTGGGAGGGAGCAGATACAGGATGCCTGATCCAAACTAGCCATGTCACAGCATGTCATGCTTGATATATAAACTGCGGGAAGTTACTCAGAAGGGACCAATTCCTTCAGTTCTCCTCCTTATGCTGCCCATGGGGTGAAAGTTGGGGGATGAGTGAGCAGCTCTGTGGTACTTAGTTGCCTACTGGGTTTAAACTATGACAACCTGTATGGCATGGTGAAACATCTCATCATGGTAACTGTTCCTCCTGCAACTGTAGGAGGATTCCTGCAGGAATTTTTCAGCCAGGTAAAATAAAACAACATTTTTATGGAATATTCATATAACTAATATTATATATCCAAATATAAGCACTGCTTAAATAGAGAGATCTAGCTTTTCTAATAATACTTCTCATTACAAGTAATACACCTGAGGTCCCTCAGTGCAACAACAGAGGCATCTGGGTGATCCTTAGGTCACACCTGGGGCTGTGCTCCCTCATACACATAATGCTGCTAATTATAGGCCCTCACTTGAAAATAAATATCACACAAAAGCTTATTCTTGTAAGTGATCATATAGTCTCTCTTCACACAGCAAGGATGTAGATGTAAAAATATACCAAAAAAGTTGTTTGTTTTCAGAAATCCTGTGAATTCAGAAAATCCTTTCAGAATTTACTCCTTGGCTTCATCTCCCCCCTGTAACAGTGAGATGAAGTTGGTGCTCAAATTTAGGTTTCCAGTGGTTACAATTATGCTTAGACATTTATCATATACTCCTCCTCTCCTCTCTTCACCTCTCCTTTCATCTCCTCTCTTTTCTATGTACATGATTGCAAAGTTCTTGATTAACACCAATAGAAAGAAAAAGCCTGTATTTTAGCCATGTTAGGAAATCAAACTGAGTTATTCAAAGTATTGTTGATGAGAGAAAATATGGAAGAAATTATGGATGAAATGCTAATTTTGCTAAAGGAATATGATGGAGGTTTTCTGATGGCCTTCTTCCACTGGTATTATTTTATGTCTGAAAAAACCTTTATAATTCTTACACTGAAAGTAAATGTCTAATATAAGAAGGATTACTAAGGTTTTATCTTCTACAGCTGAACTAGCATCTTTTCACCTACCTAAACATATCTAACTGCTAAAGTTTTCCAAGGTGAATATTAGTATGTTGGCATTGCACCATTACTGAGAAATAAATTATTTTCTTGCATATCTCAGCATATGAGCTACTTTGCAGTTCTATTTCAAATTACATTGAAAGCATTTATACAACAGCTACTAACATTAGCTTGGTAGGTTCTCAGCACTCTATGAACCTTTGTATTCACAACCATGTAACTAATTTTCTTGAAACACCTTTCTTTTTTCTTTTTTTTAGTCCATAAAAAGTTAAAAAGGACAGAAGATGATAGACTCAAAATTAAGTTGCTTGTTTATTTCTGCTCATATTATGTTTTTAATATAATATTCTCAACAGTAAAAATAGTTAAAGTGCACAATTCTAGAATCAGGAGCTAAGATAAAAATACCCAATATATAACAAAAAGCAGTAAAAGACACAAGTGCAATGGAAAAGGTGAAACCCCAAATATTTCCACAGCCACATGATCTAGGAAGAGGGCTATTATCTGTGCCTACAGGATGGAAAAAGCGCTGACCTATGACTAGAATATGAGAAGGGGAGTATTATATATCTGTTGTTATACACCTGGTGTTAGCTTCTAATTTAAGTTTGTGAGTTCGACATGAGAGGCCAAATAAGATTTAAATCCCTTTAGAAGTATCTGTCCACAACACACATATATATGTAGTCAATAGTGAGTACTTGAGAAGAGATTAAGAAAACTAAGAAAACTCACTGGGGGAAAGATTGATTCCTTTTTTTATCCAGAAAGCAACCCATAAGATATTTGTAGAACAGCTTTAATAGTTTGTGAATGTAATGCAGATCAGTCAAGAGCTATTCAGTGTAAGAAAATGTAACTAATCTTCAGGCATTCTCCTTTTAACTTATATGAATGGTTTTCTGTGAATTAGTGAAGTTTCAGTCTAAAAAATATTTAATTCCTTGCTCTCACAAGCAAGGAATTGTATTTAGAAGACTAATCTACTATTTGAATTATCAAAATCTCCTTATCTGATGCCATAATTATTTTTTACCACCTTGGTAAGAGGAGGTAAAATACATTTGCTTTGTCAAATATATTTCCAAAAAGCATTGTTTCCCTTCTGTACTTGTTTAGTTAAGCTTAACTGAGGCATTACCAATGCAGTGGTACCAAGGAACTGTTAAGTTTCTCTGCCTTTTTAGCAAACAAGCGTGTTTTAGTGAACTCCAGAAATGTAGCCATACAATTTAAAGGAATAATCAAGATTTTAAAAAACTATTAGTGGATGAAATTAATAGTAATGTACAAAAGTAGTATTGGTAAGACATGTGAAGCAAAGCAGTATGAAAATGGTAAATGCAGCATGTATTCTTCATGGAGGGGTGGTGAGGGGAGATGAATATGCACATGTTAAATGCAGCAAAATGCAGACAGTGTTCATGCCAATCAGACAGAACAGCTGCATTGTTGTCAACAATTAAGAAAAAAGCCTGTTGCACTTCAGTGAGAGAGGAGTTGTGAGAAAAAATAGCTGCATACAAATTAACTTCAAAAAACATTTCCAAAGCTTGAGAAAAATGACCTTGTTATATCATCTCCAGATATCTCATGTTCTGCCTGGTATTGCTCTATTTTTTTCTCCTCTGATTGCTTAAATCAATTCAACATTTCTGAATATTTTTTCCTGGGAAGCTAATCATCTAAAATTATAGACTGGGGAGCAAACGGACCTCACAGTTCTACACACAACTCAGCTAGTGGAAGGGACAAAATTGAAGTGTCTAAGTCTAAAGAAAATTGTATACATAATCTCACAGGAATTTTTAGGAGATTAAGGACTTGGTTTTACTTTCACACTCTCACACTATGTGCACACCAGTAAACATCTGTACAATTATCCTTGAATTGCCTAAAAAAGACAGAAATCAGGCCTTCAACAATCTTGTCAAGGTTTGCACTGCTCTGTTCAGAAATTGAACTAATTTAAACCTAAACTTTACTTTTTTATTTCAAAATAAATTCAATGTGAGTTAATTCTTTTGGACAGTTAAAGTTTTGATAGATACTTTGAGGAAATGGAATAAATGTACTGTGCAGGACATGTGGATCTGAAAAGTAAGTTTTGGGGGGTTTTTATTTCCTAACTGATTTGTTCACCTCTTTCCACTTAGCATGTCAGGATCCTATTTTGTCCCACCCACACTGCCTGTAAAACTTGTTTTTGCTAAATTACACTGCATCAATACAAGAAGCAACAGCACAAGATAAATAAAAACATTTTTGAAAGTCTCTGCTCACTTGAAAAATTTCCCCTCAGCACTGGCAGCTGGACATATATCATTGAGTGTTAGCTATGAATTTGGGAGACATTTTGCAATTTAACAGATTTGTATTCCAGTATGCCACATGGAAAAATGTAAGTACTATGTCTATTACCTAGAAAGTCCTAAATAGTTTTATTGGTCCTGGAACTTACAAGGAAAACTTACATATAGATTTCAGTTTAGAAGAAAAATCCCAAACATTACACCTTGACCTCTGAATGCCCAAGACTATTAGTAATTGTTTTCAAATATTTGCTTTTTTAAAACATGCATTGAATTAATGAGAGAAAATATGTAAGAGCTGCAGCAGCAAGTACTGGTTTAGATTAGGTTATTCAATTGAATGGACAATTTTCTAGTACTTTTCCAGGATAAGCCTCAAACTTAACTTCTTCTATGGGTTGGAGAAAAATTGAGACATTTGTTAGAATATGTAAACATTATTCAAGACAAAGACCAAGGAGTTATCTTTAGTATCTTTGCTACCTTTTAACACCTACTATAATTCTTTCCATATGTATCTGTTAGCACAAAGCACTCAAACACACACATGACTATGATTTGCAAACCTGATATTTTCAGTCTATTCACATTATGTCCAAATGGAACCATTTACACAAGCTCTGCTTTCACTCGTGGTCATTTTGCGCAGGCTACAGTTGTTTAGATGAAACCAAACCATATCACAGTAGCTATCAACTGAGTCCACATCCAGTTCTGAAAGTAGAATAATGCAGGCATGCCTTACAAAAGTTAATTAAATACTGTAAAGAAGTGAAAGTACACTACCATAGACGGCATTTCTTAGGGAAATAAAACAGAATTCATCTGGAGGTTAAATCCTGGAAGAACCTAAGCTTCATTATTACCCCCACCCTCCATCAGCTGTGCTTCAAAACCTGTTCACATTTTTAGAAGCAAGGAAAATTTGGTGTAATTTTATGTTACTTAAGGTTTTCTCTCTTATTGAAGTAATCCCTAAACCTGACATAAATACCAAGTAAAATAACAGGAACACCTGTACCTTTATCTCAAAGATTCATTCTGCATTAAATATCAAAATGCAGACCTTAGTAAATCATGGAAACATCTCAGGTTCTTTTTTATTATCAACAGATCCAATTTTTTAATGCAGCTGAAAGTAAAAATAAAAGTTATTTGTCTTCTCACTCCTGTTAGAACTGTAGAAACAAAACAACTCTCACAAAAAAATTAAGTCTCTGACTCATTTGCCAGCAACAGTATTATCAAACCATGCAAACAATGGCCTCAGCTTGCTTGACTGCCTTGCAGCCAAGGGCAGGATTTGGAAAGAGTCATAGGGTAGTGTTAAGCACTACAACTGTCTTTTGTATCATATTGAATAATGTAGAAGGATGTAATGAGACTTTCATTTCCAAACTGGAAACTGAAATGAGAATTTTTAGGGAAAAGATTCTAATTTGTGACACAAGCAAAAATGAAGGCAACAGTGTCACCAGCTGAAGATGACTTTATTCAGATCATGAAAGGCACTGAGAATTCAATTCTGAAATTTCTTCTATTAGTTTTTCTTTAAAAAATCAGTCAGCTTCAATGAACTGTGAACAAGTAAAATATTTTGTAACTGATGTTCTAGACCTTTAAACTTTCATCATCTGTATTAGAACTCCTTTTCATTTCATAAAGGAACCAATACAACGAAACATAAAACACAAGAACAGGGAAGAAAAATTCTGCTTTTCCTGTGTAATATATGAATCTCAAAACATGGCAAAGCAAAATAAAACCCAGATGCTTGTGGTAAGTAATTCCAAGCCACTTATCACATATCAATTTTTTTCTGGGTTCATTTCCTACTACTTCTCAGCTGCAACGATGAATATCAATGCAAGTTTTGGCAGATTGACATTAGCAGGAAAAATAAGGTAGGATAAGAAAGCATCTGATGAACCTTATACACTTTTTGCTTATCTACAAGGTTCTGTGAATGTTGGCAAAGCGACAAACAGCTGAGGCTGGAGGAGATATAAAATACTTCAAGGTTCAGACACAATAATAATTGATTGTCTTGTACTTGATGTTTTTTTATAGGTGTCACAGGCTGTTTTTGCCCAAGTTCCCAGTGTAAACTCACAAAGCTTCACTACCCTGTGGGGAAAACAAGAGAAGACAACTACATTTCTCCAGTTTTGTCTAAGATATGTTTCAATGCTCATATTCTAGCTTTTGGAGAAGGCGAGACAGAAGCATAGGCAATAGTTTTACTAATAACAGTTGAATTTTCCTCTGCTACTCAGAACTAAGAGGCTGTTATCTGTCTCAGATAATTACCTGATGTAGATTAGGTCTTCAGAGGCACTCACAAAAATATCTATATATTTGCCTGGTCTCCCCTTTCTTTTTTCACCTTATAGGTAAGTGGTTTCTTGCTCTCACCTTAGTCTGGGATGCAGCTGAAAAGTGACAGAAAAAAGATGTTTTCCGTCTCTTACCTCTCTAAATAGGTACATTTAGAGGACTAAACTGTCACCTTCAGACTGATAATTCAATCTAATGTCATTATACATTTACGTAGTGCTTAGTCCCAGAAGGCAGGATCTCAATAGGCTTTCTAAAGTGCAGGAATAAATTAAGATGCTAATTGTGAAGGGACTCTTATCTATTAGAAAATAATGCTCCTGAATATTGATTTTTTTTTATCAGATTACTTCAATTTCTCATTTCTGTAAAACCATTTCCTGTTTGGTTTTCTGCAGCTTGTTTGTATTTCTCCTAAAAACTTAACACTGAAATAAAACTCAAAACCTTTAAAAATACTTTATTGACATAACTTCAGTTGTGGACAACTGAGAGATTGGAAAAAATGACAAAATTATTCTCATTTTGTCTAGGTCATCTCAGAATCATACACCATTCTCTCTTGGTCCTGCTTTCCTGAAGGCATTTGCTTTCAGAGTGAGAGAGGAAGAAAACAAAGACATTCAATCAAAACTTCAAAAGTTATTGTAAAAACGGTAGTTGTCACTCTCTGGTCATTATCTGGTCATTATCTACTCATAACTTAAAACAAGTTTAAATGACCGCATTTAAACTTATTTCCATATATCCTTTACACAAAATTCTTCTGTACATTATAAACCTGCTAAGGTTCTTTCCTGATCACCAGGTTTCCTTTCATCCTAAATCCCCTTAAATCAATGCGCCAACCCAAGAGGAGTACAAAAAAAAAACCAAAAAATAAAAAACCACCAGGAAAAATAAAACTCGTGATTGCAAAGCCAAATGTAATGTTAGTGTGTATAGCTGCTAGGAACAAGTGAAAACCATGTTTTATTCTGTCAGTCAGAAAAGATATAGAGCCTTGTATGTTTGATTATGTAATTAATTAATGATAAATATTTAAATACATTGAGTTGCTAATGAGGGAGACAAGCTGTTGACTTAAAAAGACTTAAAAAGCATATAAAAATAAGTGAAAGATCACAGGCAGAATTCCAAGCAGTTCCTGTGGGCCAGAAGAGATCTGATTCAGTTGAGTCCACAAAAAATATGGACCTTCAATATACAGTGAATCATTCAGATATATATCATCGTTTTTAAGTACTATGTTACATTGTGCCACTTCACAATGTTTTCTCCAGGGGAGGTTCCCTAATTTGTCAATGTTTCTGGCAATTCAAGTAAAAGACAATTTGTCAGTTGTCTGCATTTTTGGAGTCTGCAGTTACGTACAATACATTTCCTAAAGAGAGCTTTGTAACAGAAACGTCAATATAAATTAAATAAATATTTTTCAACAATAAAATATTAATTCCAGAAAAAAAAAAAAAAGAGAAAAAAAAGACATTCCTGTATGGAATAGTAAAACAGTATCATCATGTTTTGAATGGACTTGGACTAAAATTTTCAACCAGAAACTAGACAGATCTCAATTAGATATAGTTACATGGGGGTATTTGGTTGGATTGTTTCTTTTAATTCTTATAGCTTATAGGTTTTTGTTGGTCCAGGTTAACTATCTTATCCTCATCTGACTGTACCATGAAACATGTGTTCATGATCAAATACTGATAACTTCTCCTGTTTTGCAGCCACTGCTGAATTCACAGAGATTACAAAACCGACAGGCATTGTCTTTTAAGGAACTTGCAATTACTAGCAGGTCCAATAAATGCATAACTGCTGAAAAAAATCTAGAATAGTAAATTACATGTGTGTCAGAATAAATCATTAATTTTCCACTTATTTTTTCTGCTTTGACACATTTATTTTTTAATCTTGACAAATCAAAATGTGAAGAAATAAATGTTGGGGTTTTTTTTACTTAAAAAGGCACTCTTTACATAGAAAAATGACAAGCTGTGCAAAGAAACGCTATTCTAACGAAATATCAGACTGATTAAAAATACCAGAGGAACAGAACATCGTTTCATAAGGCCTTTTCCATGTGGATCGTCAGTGTGGGAGAAAATCCTTGTAGTTCTTTGCACTGCTCCCACACATACACCTACACATATCATCACTTGACTTTCAAACTAACAATAGAAGTGTTAGTAGAGCTATCACCATCTGCAGAATGAACTGTGCATTTTTAAGGCTGCAACAATCTCAGACATTAGCAGGAGTAGTCATATAGATGGAGAGTAATATCCTCTTCCCACAGGAAGAACCACATAGGGGTCAGTTAACAGATATGTTTCCCCATTAAATCATAAATGTAAGTTCCTCCACATTAATGAATTAATAATTTGGACACACTTTTTCAGTTTATGTGGTTAAATGTGAAAAATAGAGCATCATTTTTTTGAAAAGAGCGCCTAATATTGGTGGGTCAATGTGCTACACCACTGCAGAGCTCTCTATACTCGGGCAGATTATTTTGCTCAGTATTTTAATGACCTTGGAGAAAAACCTTATAATAATCAGCCAGTGATTATTGCAAATAAAGCTGTATGGGGATTGGAAGTTCAGACAGGATTCCTGTATTTATTTATTTTTCGTTTTCTAATTAGGAGTTCTGACCAATCTGCTGCCTCCTGCCCCCCCAAAAGAAATCTGTGGTACTCATTCTTTCCTCTGAATGTCTATTATTTTGAAGAAAAACTTATTGCTTCACATATTTGAGTTCTCTAACTAGTATAAATTCTTATTTCAGAAAGGACAAAAGCTTTATGGTGCAGATTGCAAGACTACTGGTGTGGAAAGATAGGCTGCTTTTTTTCCTTGCTAAATCGAAACCATCAAGAAATCCTCAGAGGAAATAAATATTGTCAAAATATTGAAGTCATGCAGGAAAGGAATGCTTAGAAATTTGAGAAGATGATTATACAGGAAAAACATCAAGAAACAGAGTAACAAAAAATGAGGCTGCAGAATAACAGAGCTTGAGCAGAAACTCAGTTCCAGGATGCTAAAAGTGTCTCAAAGAACAAGGTGAGGATTGAAGAGCAGCAGGACAATTGAGATTTACAGCAGACAGGAGGGACAGACTTGTACTTGGACAATCTGGTCTGCACTTCCAGCTCTTCCTTGGCCAACCACTGCTTCTGTCACTCAAGGTACATCATTTAGGGACGGATTTGAAAAGCAGCTGCACAGTTTCTTTTAGTGATCTGAGATTTCAGTTTATTCAAGATAATTATGGAAGAAAAAGAAATATGAAACAGCCTTTCATAACAGTGTCATGGGTAAAATATTAGCCCAGCATTCTCAATGTGGGTTAATGGTAAAACTTGGGAAAATTTGGAGTTTCACATACACATCTCCCAACTTTTAGACTAAACTTTGAGGATGCTATAGATTGCTACTAGCTTCTGTGCAGTGTGGAATATATGGGTTCTTTGATGCAGGGAATGTGTCCTATTAAGGATATTAGTATATAAGTGTTATCCTAGCCATTTCCATATAGAAGTGGTGCAAAGACCTGAGCTTGCTCTGCCTGGATCCAAACTGGATTTGATTTGAATTTTTTTCAGCAGGAAATACCAAGGCATAATTATTTGGGCAGTGCACAGTAAGGCAGGCATATGATTTCTTGCCTAGAACAATGTATGCCTATCTACCATTAGAACTGTGGCACAGTGTTCTCATGTACTTCATTTCCAGACTGGCAGTGCAGGATGATGGATGTGCCTGTCAGGATTACTTGAATTTAACTGAATGAACAAAAAGATTGAGATCCTCCAATTTCTAATCACGATCCCCTAAACATCCTTGGGGATGTGTTAGTTATAATTTATCAAATCTGAAGTTCTTCCATACTAACTCAAAAACAAAACCTTTTTGTGTTTGGAGAGTTTTAAGGTGAAAAAAATGTGTAGATGAGAAGGTATTTTCAAGATATTCAGTTAAGACTCTGCCCACTTTCTTCAACATGCAATTTTAAGCATTTTGCTGTGTTTCCCTTTCCCTCCCCTTCCCTTGTTTTGATGATGCAATGTCTCCCTATCTTTGGATTCTTCTGAACTGAATAATATTTCTCCTTGCTCAATGAACCAAAAAAGTTATGCTTTCTGCTCTTCTTTTACTATCTCAGGAAAGTACTTGGACTACTATAGAAAAAGGAAAGAACCCACTTCATCTGACTATGTTGTAAAAATATAATTTGGAAGATCTATAGTTTTGACTAGTGGGGTTCTAGGGTTTCTGTGTTCCAGAGCCTCAGCTCAATACCCAAAGAAAGGTGGTGTAATCATCCATGTAGTGATCAGAAGGATAGCCTAAAGGAAAACATGTCCTGGGGACTTACATGGACAACTCAACTGGAGAGAGCTGGTGACATGCCAGGTGAAGGAATGGGAAGGGATTGTGATGTTGTACCTTGTCATGCCTTACTCTTTAATACCTCCAACAGTGATTGTCCCAATAAGATTTTCACTTAGAATTCTAGTTGACTTTCTCTTCTGGGTGTCTTGGAGCAACAGTCCAGCATGGGATCTCAGGCTCAAGCAATTCAGAACATAGCTTGCCACTCTTGTTATAGGCACTCTGGTTACAGTCATCTGTGAGTTACCAGTGGTTAGAGCTAATTTCTGAGACCCCTAATTGCCGTACTCTTAAGAGTGAGATCTAGCTGCTCCTCCTACAGTCACAGTTTAAAGGGGATTTTTTTACTGATAGCCTTTTAGAATAAGCTCAACAAATACTCCTTTTACTGCCATTCTCTACCTCTCAGTCTCAGTGGCAGCAGCCCTTCCCTGTGAAGTTCTATTCACTTTTACTACAATATGATTGACTTCTGCCAGCTTAATATTGTGTGACAAGCCACCACTTTCTTTTTTCTGCAGAAATTGATAGATGCAAAGGAAGTCATAGCTAAGCAAATGTGGCTGTTGTTATGGACAGGAAGATGGATTTGTCATTATGGTGAACCTAAGACCTAGATTCAATAACTATTCAATAAGTCATATGCAAATCTCTTAACTACAAGTAGGTCACAGAGGCCTCAGTTATACTGACTTAATCCAAGAAGAAGATCCTCGGGAGGAAAGTGAGCAGTTCATGACAGGGAGTTGTTCAGAGGAAGATCTTTCTCATCAGTACATGATGGGTATAACAGAGAAAAACTCAGAGCTTCTGGATGCGGCAAGAGATAAATGCACCTTGCTATGGTAATGTCAGCGCAATCATTCCTTACACTGCTTTATGTTCAAATGAATTCTGGGTTAGACAAAGACTGTAAAAAAGTATTTCCCCTATATATGTGTGAAAAAAATAGCAGAAGAATCCACTGCTTTATTCAATTATTATAGAAGTTTAATTTAATGGAAGAAGAGACAATTAATATAAGTTTGGTATAGAAATTCATGGCTTTGTAAAACTAGCATGAGTTTTATATCAATATGCATAAATTAATAACAATAAGTTATTGTTGAGATTGGTTATAGAGCCACAAGATTTCACAACACATGATATATAAATTATAACCTATTTGAACTATTTCCTGTTGATTTTACAGAAATAATGTGGTATTTACCCAAGACAACCCAACAGCAAATATTCAATTTAATCTTTGCAGTCTTATTTTTATCTGTCGGAAAACATAATTAGAAAGAAAGTTATGGCATAACTCTTTGTTTTGATAAACTATATTTCACATATAGTTTATAATTCAAAACTTTAACCATATTTGAGCATCTAATCCTCAAGTGGGATCATATTTTCTAATTTCCTAAATCTACTCAACACCTCTAGAGATCAGGATTCATATAGCTGACTGAAGGGGGTTTGGTTTTATTTTTTTCTTTCAGATTGTGATTGACACAAAAGGCAACAGGTGTATTTTCAAGGTGCTTGCTAATATCTGTAACAGTTTACTAGAAAATGAAAAAAACCCCCACATTTAAGCATAAATACAGGTGGCATTTAAGATTTGAAATATTTCCAGTGTACCCATGTCTTTAGGACTACTCTTATAAGAAAATATTCAGACAGATTCACAGACACCATTATCTCCAGAAGAAATATGAATAGTTTAGACTAGGTTTATACAGAAATTTAATAATCTTCAGATTAGGAAGGTGGCACATTATCTAGGAATTGGATTATGGCATAGACAACTTCGCAAGATAAATTTAACATTTAGATGTTAAACTGTTCTTTGCTTTGGAAGGTAAAAGTGGATAAATTCATCTGAGTATAATCAGTTTAAGCTGTACTACATCAGAATCTCTCCCAGTGTGTTTTTTACAAAAAATATTTAACAGATGAGGTGATAAATTCAGTCAGGCCCCAAACCTGGTCTTTCGGGCTGAAAGAACTTATGCCCAAAGACTCCTGTCATCAGGGAGAAGTGATGCAAAGCAATGTCTCAAGTGTCTGAAGCTATATTAGGATATGAATATGTATTACAGAAACTTCTAACATGTCACAGACACAAACAGAAGTAGTAAAAAGCAAAAACCAGCATTCATTGTGTTTATTAAAAGTAGAGAAGCTCAAAGTAATTTATGTTTCTTCATATGTTTATTATTTATTATTTTCTGGACTGAACAGAAATGTACACAAGAAGGTACTTAATGAAAAATATCTCCAGTTGAATAACTTTTTAAATAACAACCAGAAGCCCTTCCTGCCATCAACTAGTCTGAAAAATTCACTGGAAAATCACAACATATTTGCATATTTAGACTACTGGCATTTATACTTGTTTTAAATCTGAATAGTAAGATAATTAAAAAAAAAAAAAGCTACTAATTGTTACAGATAATTTTATTTTTTCCCCTCAATACTTCTAACATGGTTTCATAAGAATAAATTACTTGCAGACCACATGCTCTCCTGCTGAAAGCATGTGCTAGAAAAGAGTGGAAACAGGTTAATAACTTCCATAAGGCAAATAAGAATTAAGTGAAACAGAATTAAACCACTTTTGTATAAACAGCAGACTCTCTCAAAGAACAAATGAAAAGCAAAATAAAGAAAGAAAACTCCTTAAAACAACAACAAGAAATTAACACCAGACTTTTCACATTTGTGTGATTATGGAAAGTTGATTTTAGGCAGCATTTTCAGAAAATGGTCAAAAGGTAATACTGAAATGATTGTTGAAAACTAGGCCTATAAAGATTAACATGAATAAAGTTTGTGATGGTAAAAAAACAGTGAGGTTTTCAGAAGATTACAGAGGTCTGCTTTATTCTAGATGAGATCCAAATTCATTAAATTTCTAGAGAAATCCATTAATATAATTCTTGTAAATAAAATTAGCAGATTATTTTGAGATTTAATTTTTAAAACATATTGAAACAATATTTTAAGAAAACCCTTGGTTATTCATATAACTGTTTATAAATACAGAAAAAAACACCCTATAATAACTTTCAGAAATCATTGAAATTAAAGGGTTTTTTCCCTCATATAAACATCAAATGCAGAGACAAATCAGCACAAATTACTTGAACAATCTCTTCTACCATTCCAGGATTTTATCTACAGAAATAAGAAGTCTACATGAGCACAGTGAAAATTTTTCTAGGCAAAAAGTGTCAAACTTTAAAATAGTTTCTGAGGAAATTTTATGACGGTCTAGTTTTCCGTTCATATTGATGGTTTTCTTTAAAGACAGTTAAATAAAGATTTACCAATAGGTAAACAGAATACCATGTCAGCATAAAAAAAAATCAGTCACAAATATTTTGTTTGGTTACAGCCTTTCCAATATGTTTTCCATTCCTCAGTAAGAATAGTGAAAATATACTAGATGAAGATCTGTCAATTTGCACTAAATTCCTTACACTTGTTTTTCGTAATTTTATTATTTTTAATAATTAACATTAACATAGCTTTAGGTGTGTGCTTTCACTTTGCTAGGAAAACAGAAAATACTGTGGTAATAGATGCATTTGCATGTTAAAAGCATTCACTAGTACTTGATCTGAAAGACAAAAAAAAAATTTTATTATTAAAGCATGAAACAATTTCTGCTGTACTGAACTAGACATATGGGGACAAATTATACTTACTAAGCAATTTATCAGTAAATATACTGTAAATTACCTGATGAACAAATGCCAAAACAATTTGTCAGACCACTGTCTTTCACCAAATCAACCTTTAGATCGCTGAAGCATAGATTGTAAGATTACCGCAGTTAAAATAAAGAATTTATCTAAATGTAAATCAACTTTATGAATTTGTTTAGATGAAACATACCATGGAAAGGAACTACCTAGACTATAAAGTTAAATATGAAAATGAATTATAAAAAGAACATGTATTATAAAACAAAGATATGAAAGGAAATTCATATTCACTGAAAACTGTTTAAAATAACTTATTTTTTATTGAGTGTAATGAATAAGTGAATAATAATAAGCTCTGGATCCATGCAATAAATGAAATTTTGTTTTAAAATGCTTCTGTAGGTTTTACTGGCAGAAATGCCACATAAAAATGAAGTATCATCCTTGTCAGTATCATCACTAGATGTAGTTAAGAGGAACCTTTGTGGATCTTCAGGTAATCTGAAGGGGAATGTACAGACTTCTTTCATCTCTGGCTTTCACCTCCAGATGTGTTAAAGTAAAGTTAGGTATTGCCAATGCAGGTGTCTACAAGTGGATACAGTCTTCATGATTCCATTATAATTAGTGAAGAGGTGCTCAATTTATCTGAAGAGGCATTTGGTTGACTAGCTATTTAGGTACCCATCTGTAGGGTAGCTGAATGTTTTTCTCTAGGGCCTATTGACAACTATGATTAGATCTCCACTGGAAGGAGGGGCTAGATATGCAGGAGCACACCTTGACTCTTCCATACAGAAACCTTAATTAATTGTGCAGCATCTCAGTACAGCTGACCGGTGTTTGGAAAGCTAGAAGAAAATTCTTGTACTTCCCTCAACCCCAACTGTGTAATGCTCATGAAACAAGCAAACAAACAAACAAGCAAAAGGTGCAAACAATACCACCTCCCCTCACTACATAACAACTCTTTATGCCGCTAAAATGCCAGACCTAACTTCAACAAAGTCATACTGCATACCTGCTAATTATTTGGCTCATAAATTACTTAATGATATACAAAATAAAGGGGATTTGGTATTTAGTGACTTTATGTCAAAAAGCGTTGTCTCTTCATCTCCTTATAGGTTTGTATTGTCCTTTACACTGCCAGTGGTAGCAAGTCATAACAAACTTCCACAGGTTTTAGCGATTACGTACTGGACAGAATAAAAGTAAAGCTCATTATGAGTACTAAGTAACCAGATATCCAGAAATTATTATTTTCTTCTACAAAATAATTTAACCTAATGAAGTATGCTACAGGAAGTTTTCACAGTGTTTGGAAAAGCCTCTGTTATTTTATCAAACCCTTATTATTGTAATCCTGATTATTTTGTTTCCCTCTCATAAAGCTTTCCCATAGAAGAGAAAATGTGACTGAGTGAACTACAGCAGTAATTTTAAGGTAGGTGTAAGAAGTAAGATTCAGCAGTTTGGCAAATAGCTTTGTTTTCATAAGTTTGAAATACTGGAAACTGCCCATGAATGTTACTCCATTTTTCAAAACAGGCTCACAAAGATAGTATTTAAGAACTTTATTTGTTTTTACAAATAAAACACAAATTAATAAAAGCAGTGGATTTAAAGTAGCATGTGAAAATATACAGGTAGAACTGCTTCAAGAATTTAAACTTACAAATTTACATCAGAAACCTAATTGTTATAAGCAACTGAACATTCTAAGTAATAAATTACTGCAATATCTGTTTGCAGTCATTAATAAGTCACATGCCAGTGGCCTAATGCTGATTTACTTTGCTCTGAGGAATAAATAAAAAGAACTTTTCTCTAATCTGTGCACTCCATGAAAAGTAACCTAGATAATCAAGCAATTTAGAATATGAAATATTTGTTGATGTAAATTATGAAACAGAGGAACTGACAGGGAAATTCTACTCTCCTACTTCTATCAGGTCCTGGAAGCCTGCTTTGAAAAAAGTTAAAAAATTTTGCTTTTCAAAAGGTGAATATTACCAAACCCAAAACTATTAATTTTCTTATAGTTATGGTTTAAACTAAACCATTAACTAAGTATCAGACAGCAGCTTACTCACATTCCCCATTCTGAATGGGAGGAGGAGAAGAATTGTAAGAATGTAAGCCCACGGGTTTAAGATAAGTATTGTTTAATAATTTAAATTAAGTAAAATATAAAGATAATATGAATAATACCAACAATAACAATACTGATAATAAAAACAAGGGGAAAAAAAAAAAAAAAGAGAAATGGAAATTCAGAAAACACAAGTGATGCACCATAAAACTGCTCAGTACTCACCCAGCTCAACTGGACCAGCTATCCGTCCTTTCTGGGTAACCCCCCAGTTTATATACTAGGTATGACATGCTGTGGTACGGAATACCCCTTTGGCTAGTTTGGGTCAGGTGTCTTATCTCTGCTTTCTCCTAGCTTCCTCTGCCTCTCCTCACTGACAGAGCATGAGAGACTGAAAAGTCCTTGATCAGGGTAAGCATTACTTAGCAACAACTAAAACATTAGTATGTTATTAGCATAATTCTCAGACTAAAACAAAAGCACAGCACTATACCAGCTACTACAAAGAAAATTAATTTAGTCGCAGCTGAAACCAGGGCACTTTCAAATATCTGTGCCATGTCTTTGAAAATTTAGATGCTGAATCTCTCTAGTTCTTATTGAAAATTAGTTTGATATCTTCCATCGTTTAATACTGCCATAAGTACATACCTAGTTTCTTGAGAACCAGTGGCAAATCAGGGAAAGAAATTTGGCATAACAAATACTTGCTTCCTTAAATTACTTGCAATAATATATAGATTTGAATTTAGGTGAGAACCTGTGAGTGTGTAATAAGGTTTGCAGTCATTATGGTGTGGATAGTGGGAAATGCCTGGTAACTATGCGATAACCTATGCTCCTCTTACTTCACCTTTCAAGAGAGACTAAATGGTGAAATGTGCCCTTTGCTGGATAATTATATTAGTAAGGGAATATAGTAACTTTGAAGACAGAAAGGTACCATCAGGCTGTGTAAATGGCAGGAACGACCTTTAAGGCAACCTCCAAATGACTACGTCTCTCTTAGTGCAATCTTCTCTGCTAGATTTTCCTGGTCACAGATTTTATAAGCCTTTTGGGAGATGCAATTCCAAACTCCTTGACCTAATGCCCAAGAATAACAAAATTGAATTGAGGCTTTTTTTTTATCCTGTGCCAACGGGAAATTTGAATACGTTGGCTACCATTTATGAGACCTGAAAACACTAAATCATTTTCCAAGAGAACTCCAAAGATCATATAGAGTCTCTCAGAATGACTGTACTGTTTAAAGATATATTTAAATATTTAAGCAACATACATATAACCAAGCTTAAGCAAATAATAGACTTATCAAGTACTGTAAATATATTCTAGAATCACAGAATCATAGAATAGTTAGGGTTGGAAAGGACCTTAAGATCATGTAGTTCCAACCCCCCTGACATGTCCAGGGACACCTCACACTAAACCATATCACCCAAGGTTCTGTCCTATCTGGCCTTGAACACTGCCAGGGATGGAGCATTCACAACT
>WYDI02037703.1:7267-26005 GCA_009867235.2 Psittacus erithacus | reverse complement strand
TTTGGTTTGGTGGTTGACTGGGGGTTTTTCAGTCTTTGTGGTTTGTTGTTTTTTTTTTTAATGAAGAGTCATGAAAAGCCTGACACTAATGAGATTCTAGTTATAGCCAGGTAGGAAAAGCACAGCTGTGTCTGGACCATCAAGTGTTTCAACACATGCTACATTGCCCCTCTCTGCTGTAACTCTTAGCAGCTTTTCTATGACACTTCCCTTAAGGCATGATATTGCCTTCTAACATAAGTGTCCCATCAAATTTGAAAGGAGGCAGTGTTTTCACATCCCTCCTCCATCACCACTGAACTAGGGCCTAGAGAAAGTGGTTTCCCTTCTGCACACCACATGAAAATACTGTTTCACTCCCCAGTTGGACAGAAATCCAATTAAAAATATGTGAGCCCTGTTCAAAACTGGATTAATTTTTCCCACAGCTCATCATCTCAATGTGCTGAAACACTCAACCATAACTGGGAGCAAATTTGTCTGTTTGGAAAAAAGAGCCTGGATATTGCCACCAGAAGGCTCACAGACGCTTGTTAGCTCTCAAAATTAAAAGCACTTACCTCTTCAAGGACATCTGCAAGCTTACTAAGTATCTCCTCAGGAAGGCTCTGGAATGTAGGAACACTGCAATACAAGAGAAACCTTGATTAATGGATCCTTCTATATGTGTCATAAATCTAGCTGCATTTAGATCATCTATCTTCCAGAGATATTTTGCTCTCATTGGCGTTCACCAGAAACACAGCATATATAATGGAAATATTATCATCTTCTAGCAGTCAAGATATATTTTGTTATGATGGAGGACCACTTGTAGTAAACATCTGGAGAACCACTCATAAAGCTGGTAGTCAATGAAGAATAAGTCAAGGATTTACTGGAATTAATCTGCGCTGCAAGCCTGCTCAGTCACAGGTGTGACTGTGCAATCTTTTTCCTATCTGCTTCCATCCCACCGGATACAAATTAAAAACAAAAACAAAGAAAGGGTACGGGCAGCAGAAAAGATCAGCTCTAACCAGCCACAGACAAAAGACTGACAGAAAACACACACTGACATAAAAAAGCAGAGCATGAAGCTGCAGCTGTGAAGTCTAAGGAAGCAGCATGGACACTGCCCAACTCAAGATGGAACCACTGTGAAAATTATTGAAGAATACTCCAGGAATTTTACATTCAAGATTGTTTCATTTCTTTTGCCAAAAAGGCACTTTTCCACTTGTAAGGTAGTATTTCTCTTGTCGAAGTTCTCCCAGGCTGGACCTGCCTGTCAAGATGAGAGGGTGATGCAGCAATAAAGAGCCCATAAGCCCCTGGGTCCACAGGACTCAGTTTTAAATTATTCGGGATGATGGATATGAAGTTGGGTCTCCAAATCTCTCGCAACTACCCTGACCTTGAAGCTGTATCTCTATTACCCTACAGCCTGCACAGCAAGATTGTGGAGTCTCTGTTCTTGGACATATTCAAAAGCCATCTGGACATGGTCCTGAGTAACCAACACTAGATGGCCCTGCTTGAATAGTGGGGCTGGACCAGATGACCTCCAGAGGTCCTTACAAACACCAACCAGTCTGTGATTCTGCAATACCTTCATTTCTCATTCTTTATTTTCCACAAAAAGCCAATGCTCATCAACATTCCCGAGTGATACTAAATGAAACACATAGACACAATGTACACTCCACATGCAGAAAAGCAGCACTATACCTGCTTTAATTAAAAATGCCTGTCATCAGTAGACTAATTAGCAATGCACCTACTTGAAATAGCCTGAGCTAATACAGCTCTACCAAGGCTATTTCCAAGAACAGCTCACTCAAGAGCTGCTTTATCACCCCCTATTACATGGTGCAAACACAGTCCTATGCTCCTAATATTAAATTGAGATTCCCAATGTATTGCTCTGAATTCAGGAAACACTGATGATCAGGTGCAAAGGGAGGAGGGAGGTGCTGGAAGGAGTCTTCTGCTGAGAGGTAAATATAACCCAAAATAAATCATGTTTTTGTTTTCACATAAGGTGTCGCTTTTTACTTTGGATCACATAACTGCGTTAAGTTATCCTCTACATTTTGGAGAATTAAAAAACCCAAACCAAACCCATCCACTTTTGCAATCCTGAACTCTGGAGAGCAAGTCTTGGCATGTGCCTTTGGGGTAATCAGCCCACCTCTTTCAGGACGCCTAAACACCTTCTGGATGCACAATTTGATGGCTGTTTTTGCACCCAGACAAGCTCCACCCACAAAACCAAAGGGAAGTCTGAAGACCGCACAGTGAGCTTGATAGCAAATCCCTGCAGTTTTTCTAGTGAACTTAACTTGTGCGCACAAGTAAAGCAGAATTTGCTTTTATTAACTTAAGCAATATGCCATGCTGCAGTGAAACTAGAAAGCTGGGAAACTTTCATTCTCCGTTTAAAAAAAGCAACAAAACTTCAGATGAATGTATTAAATGATGAAAAAATGAAACTGGACAACTAAGTGCAGAAAAATATGATTGTTCATGCTCTCAACATCTTTTGTTTATTCCTTAGGGAACACTTTTTCACTAGGAACACATGGCTTCACAATGTAACAAGATCAAACAGAAGTAACTAAAAAGGAATTATATTATGTCTGGGCCTAAGCATAAAATGAAAGTTCATTACCCCAACTCTAGCATTCCCAAATGAGGAATAAACTTATGGGAGAAGATAATATTCCCAGATATCTGGTCAAATTTTACTGTAGTTGCACACAAGAGAATGCAATACAGAGTATTTTTTTACAGATAATTCTATCTGTGCAATCCAAGGGAGAGTAGTGGAAGACATCTATTTTACACCAAATGTATGAGGAACAGAGAAATAGAACATGAGCTCTGAACAAATTCCAGATCTTACTTTTGATAACTTAGAATATTAAGTAAAGAGGAAAATTTCCTAACAGAAATGCTTACAACTTTGACACAGCAATGGAGCAGATAATAGGAAAATCAAGTTGTTGACAAAACAAACTCCAACTGCATCATATCACGTCTGAGAAACACACAATATCACAGATTTGTGATAGTTTATGATGGCCCAGTATCCTCCTTAACAGCTTATTGTGGTTGAAGTGACAATACAACCAAATTATATTTGAATCTCAAAAGAGGTCTTACAGGGCTGTCCATCAGTTTAATACCAAAAAAACCTTTATTGAACAAATACCTTTATAAAATAGTGGAGAGAGAGCATTTATTGACTTGTTAAAAGATGTTACGAATTCGGGCAAACAGAGCTAATAGATAACACCGACAGAAGAACGAGATTTGAAAAGATGTTCAAGTGTACAAGACAATACTGAATATCTGATTTGGTTGTCCAGGTCAATAAAAATATACCACCATTCTCTCCATAACAATATCGAACAGACTCATGAAACAGATTCTTGCTTCCTTCTAAAATTTGCCTGTGCTATTTACAGATTTGCATTCAAAAATCAATGTTTTGGAGATTATTTCCATGTGGGTACTTGCATTCAAAGGAAAATGAAGCCTCAGGTCTAAAAGAAGAACAGAGGAAAACAGCTGACCTGCAAATTGCTGCAAGTGGGAAAACACAAGCTAAGGAGAGAAACAGGAGCACAAGACTCAAATGAAATCTTTGAATATGTTGCAGCATAGCAACGGGTAAGAAAAATTGTACTCTGTTCTCTACAATTTTCTAAAAAAGTCTGAAAATACACGGAAGAGAACATTCAGCACTTGAGTTCAGAAGTATTCCTTATTTATGATAGAACAAATCGCAGCAAATGGAGCTCCAAGTTGTTTTCACAACTGACATTCTACTCACCTGCTGCCCTCCCTGCTCCTCGAAGTTATTTACGGAGATACAGGTGTTAAAAAATATTTCTACCAAAATATCTATGCTACTTTTCAGATCTCCTTTACAAAAGTGCAGTCCAAGATCCACATGAAGATGCAGACCACCCTACAAAGGTAGAACCTAAGAAGGCAATCCAGATCCCTAACTTAAGGAAATTTTTTTTTAACAGCAAATGCCAACATGGTATTTTTTAAAAAATCAATCCACAAATATCACAATGCTTTCTCACAGAAGATGTGTGACTGCCATTGCAGGCAACAGGATGAGGAGCAACCTCTGACCTTCTCCAGTCTCCCTAAGCCTCATTAGACTCTGTGCACAAAAAGAAGTAGCTGCACTGATAGAGAAGCTGCTCATGCTGGCACAGAGAGGTGACTTTTTGCTGGCTATTTTCTACACTATTCAGCTACATAATATTTTGTAGGGGATGACTGTCCAAGTACTCATTGAAAGCACCAAGGGAAATTGCTCGCTGTCTACAGGAATGGCGGAGAAGCTACTCTGGTTGGCTCTGAAAGTGACACATTTTCACAGAGAACTCAACATGCTGAACAGAGCCTGCCAGAACAGGGGAAAAGAGCTGCACCAAAATGTCCATGTTGAATCTCCATCCCAACACAAAAGCAAAGACATGCTCAACCTGAAGGCAGTGGAAGGATGAGTGAATGGTCAGGTTTCTATCCTTAGTGATCTGCAGTCACTGAATTACTCTCAACTTTCTGGCAGAAGTAACATCCTACTCTTATTCATCCTTCTGATTCATCCTATGGGATTACTCTTGTACTAAACCAGCAGCGGCTTCCAAATAATACTGGCTATACCAATGAGATTGATTTTACATAGAAAATACTCAGTGGCAGAGATGCCAGCACTCTAATAGGGCGTCTGTCTTCTGATGCACATGAAAACTGTTCAGGGTCCTTGTTGGGTTTTTCAGCCCAACACAAAAGCGGCTATTCACTTTCTAAATGCATTTCGAGATATATTCCCCAAACTTCTGTAGGGTGTTCATTGAAAGTGTTCATCCAGCATTCTTTGTGGGTTAACTCCAAAACAAACCATTTATCTTTTATTATTGGATGCCACTGTTCTCTGCCTTGATGGGCAAGCACAGTTTAAAAATCAAGACAGATCAGTAAAAGGAAATGCAGTCTGTCTGAATATCCTGAAACTCCTTGTTTTACATCCAATTGGAGTGAAAGTTGAAAAATGCTAATGTCCTTGCTTTACCACATTTGGGTTACCCCTACAGTACTGTCTCTGCTCCAAAGAAACTAAGGCTAAATCTTACCTAGCAGGACCTGATGCTTCATTTAGGATACTCACAAAAAATGATGTTTTGAACAACTCAAGTTGGCAGTTGGTGCAGGCAGCCTCCCACTGGCCATCAAGATGTGTCAAGTAGGGACTGCTGCCTCTGTCAGGATCATGGCCTTAAAAAAAAAGAGAACTAGGAAATGTGTCTGCAGCCTGATTGATGAAAGTTTACAAAAATTTACTGTGTAAACTTTCATGCTGTCTTCTCTTTGCATTCTTCAACTGGGAGATCTTGCACCAGAGAATCCCACATTTCCCTTGTTGACATCTGTCCTGAGATCTGATAGGTATCCATTAAAGTGGGATCTTATAGAAGATAGTTTCAGAAGGAAAAAACTAAAAAATCTCTGTTGCTCCAAAGCCATATTTAATTCTTCAGGGACAGATCCTGTCCCTGCCTGCATGTATGTTAACACAGCCATACAGAGTGAAAAAATATGCTGATTGTAGAATAAATCCTAACCAAAGCCAGGATGGTAGAGAGCAGAAGCACAAAGCAAGACCTGTCTCTTATGTTTTGCACTACTGCATCTGTGGGATTTCGTTCCAGCACTTTAAAAATATATTTACATCTTAGTAAGCGAATTGCATGCTGAGTTTCAGATCATCAGCAAAACCAGCTCCCAGGGTGCTCAGAGGCTGGGAATTACTCAGTATCAGAAGTGCCCAGAAATACCAGAGCGCTGAGATCATCCAGTGACTGGACCACATATTACCTTGCTGGGAACAAAATGCAAAAATATTTGAAGAGGTGGTAGGACAGGAAGTATCTTTTGAAAGGTGAGAACAACTGAGAACTTGCCTGAGGCCAGCACAGCTGCTGGATGTCTCTGCGCAAGAAACTACGCAAAAGACACAAGCGTGAGGACTGAGTTACATATTCATTTTGTGTTGCAAACTGTTGCATCAAAATACAGTTCTTCTTTACTATTAGATCAATAGGTATTATTTGGAGGATAAACTGTTAGGGTTTTGGGTTTTTTTCTCATATGTAGTTCCCACCACAATAGAAGTGGCAGAAAATATGCATTTAGTTCTCTAGATACTCAATCCTTACCCTCTTATAAATGTCATTGGTAAGACAAAACTAATTTTCCTGAAGCAACTTCCTGCAAGTTTTGCTTAGCTTAAAGAATAATACAGAAAAGGAGAAAGGAAGATGGAGAGCAACACTCATGCTCACATTAATTACACTTAATGTCTGGCCTTGAAAGCAGCTCCTACAATGCAACTCTGAGGAAGAGAATAGATTTGTTCTGCAGGTGTTGCAGATGACTTGTCTGCTCTGTTAAAGCTACAAAAGCATTGCAGTCCTTTTCAGTTGTTAATCTCAGAAAGAGTGAAAATGTTATAACTACAGATTTAAAGCTCTACTACTGGTAACACAGACCTTATTCTGGTAAATAAACTCCTGAAATTGGTTTGCAGTTAATTTTTTTTTCTCCCAGACATCTGGCTATATACTAAGAGCTGCTATACCTATGAAAATGGGAGTGATGCAGAAAACAAATCACAGAATCATAGAATATCTCAAGTTGAATGGGACCCGTAAGGATCGAGTCCTGCTCCAAATGAACTGATCTTTTTCCTCATGAACAAAAATCTAAAGTAAAACAAGCACTAAAAGTTGCATATTTTTTTCCCCTCATGGTGAAAGGATAATAACAATCCCAACAGATTAAGTGGCCTGCTGACATCACAAGGCCAATACTCTGATTTCCCTGTGGGGAATGTATAGGGGGTATGCAAAATGATTGGAAAAGGATGTGGTTGCACACCCTGTTTTGGTCCAAGCTCTGTTTATGTTCAATAGACTGCTTGGGTAATGTGGAATATCATTTTCCTTTGCTTCTGGTAGTCCCTGTCTTTCCCTGACAGGGATTCATTATGACGGACAGCCCTCCTGATTTTGCAGTCACTGAGGAGATTGTACAATTTTTAAAAAAACTAAATTATTGCCGTCATGAGGAGTGGGAGGGAGAGAAATTAGCTGGTATATAAACCCCTTCACCCATTTTACATGCGTTTACTCAAGATGATTCATCTTGAAAAGGACAACTGGTCCCAAAGAGCTACAAATGCTCAACAGCACAAACTGCTTTGGAAACATCACTAAACTTTAAGCAGGCACAGTTCTGATTATTCATCTCAACACCAAGAATTTCACATTGCCCAGCTGTGATCCCTTTGTGCCAGCCTATGGAGAAAACCTACACCTGCTATTAACATTTTAGTATGTTACAGAATTTTTTTCTGCTGTAGCATTTGATATTTCTTCATACTTGCAAATCAAATTATACCCAAGTCCTAAGGGAAAGCTTCTGTACCTACCAACTCACGCACCTTCTCCAACAATATCATATAAGTTATTAAAATAATAGCTGTTGCAAGAGGTCTCACACCTGTGTACTCTGCATGTTTTGTTTCTATGTTCCTGCATTTGCAACACAGCCAAAATTAAATTGCCTGTGATTTGCAATATAATTGTTACCTCTTCAAAACAGTTTACTGTCAAGGAATTTCTCTCCAACACTTTTTTTCCACATTCTCTGGGAGGTTTCAGGGGAAGCTATTCCTCATCCTTCAACATCTGTGGACAATCCCAGAATGGGTACACCAAGCCCAATTTTTGCTTCTGCATCCTGACTGAAACAAATTCATCACTGTGGCACCAGAATAAAGTCAAGCAAAAACCATTATCTCACACAAGATGCTAATAACACGCCTAGAAAATGAAAGATGTTTGCCGCTGACTCACATGCTGTGTCTCAAGAGTTCCTTAAACACTAATCAATATTTTGAAGACACAGCAGTGTTAAAAGAAATTACAAGTCACATTTACATGCACAGTCCATTTTGTCTTATTTCTCTAAACTGGTATTTACAACATCTCCAAAACCAACTGAAGTCAGGTGTTTTGTCTCTAACAGATGTTTACTGCACTTCACAGTAAATTGTCATAATAATATCTTTTTCATGAAGACACTGACCATACTATTTCCAAAGCATTACCTTGCTTTGCAGTGTTCTCTGGTGTTGTAATGTAGCTTCCTGCCTCCCTCCTTTTAACTGCCACCATTAAATGAACGTATCAAAAATATTTCCATAGTTTTTTCTCTTGGATGTTTTTTTTCTTGTTTTTATAATTGCATAAATCCAAAAGAAAAATAAGTTGTAAATGTTTTTAAATTATATGAATCAGAAGCATTTCACGTTCTTCCAGCTAACTTCTTACAGAACTCACCAAAGCAAAGAGACACAAGAGCTGGGTCCCTAGTTATGAACCTTGCAAGAAAAAGTAGTCCCTGACAGAGACATTGACTGAATCCACAGAATTCACAAAGCAAGCACTGAAATATCTAAGTATCTTTTTTCATTATTGTTAATTACAACAAGAAGAGTCAGAAGACTTCTTGCACTATAGCAAATGAATAAGATAGGATAAAAAACATGGAAACCCTCCCCAGCACACTCCTACATAGTAAGGTGACCCTGAGGTGGGCAGCATCATTAACTGCCAGATTCAGCAATAGCATCAGAACTACCTTGGGGGCAATCTTGAGCTCCTCACTCTGGAAGGATGCATCTGAGGTGGTTTACTGAGAGTCAAGTTCAAACAAAAGCAGTGTAGATCAGTAGATCATCACTGAGAATAATCTTTCAGGTATAGACTTAGTTACCTCATCTGCAGAGAAAAAAGCTACAAAAAAGGCATCAAAGTCCAGAACAGTTTGTTCCTCTTCATGGTGCAAACCCAGGAAAACCACATTTGCATGAAGTTATGAAAATGGTCCCATGTAAATTCATCTCAGAGTGCTTACCAGAGGCATTTGTGATCTTCCTACAGACAAGTAGCATTGGTGCAAACTGCAGGTAACACCAGCAAGTACTGCAAGACATCCAGGACATCCTAACCAGCTTAATTCAATGATTTTAACCCTCCTAATTTCTAATTTGTACAGCCACAGGGCAATGTTGAATTGCTACTTAGTTAGAGACACAAGAGGAACGCTGACATCAAGATTTGTTCAAGGCAAAAATACACAGCCAGAAAATCCCTTCCTATTTTAAGCACAGAAATTCTCTCAGCACTGTGCTCACTTGCCAGTCGCGGCAGAAAGGACAGCACACGCGTTATTGATTTGGGGGTGTAATTCAGGACATTCATCCTCTGTGAAGCTCTGAAGGCTAACAGATGGTGGCTCATCTTAATTCCTTATTTCTAATGGCTTTTATTCATACTCTTGGGGATGCTGCTGCTGTTGCTCTTTGTCTTTCCTAGAAGAGATCTGTTATCTTTGAATGTCTTTTTAAGATATTATAGAGATCTTTGCCTGAGTTGAGTTTGGATCTACTTGAAATGTGTGATACCACATGTTTTAGGAGGCTCAGCATACCAAATACCTTTAAAATGCCTCTAAAGCCACAACTGATAAACCTTTTGTTCTCCAGGATAAGCCACAGTCCCCTTATTGAATTAAAGAACTGAGAAGAATGATTTAATCTTTCAGTTTACAACGCTGTTGATTTTCTTCTCCCCTCAGTAAAACCCTTACATCTCGGGAGTCCAAAATTTGCTATGCACAAGAAGCCTCTGCAGCATTTTATTTTCTGTGCTGAAAATAAAACACAGCTGAAAATTAATTAAATGTTGAAGATTTTCAAGTGGCTTGGATTGTATTGGAGAAATAATCAAATAAACTTGGCAGATTTGAAACATGGGTTGAAAATTCAATTGTTTAAGAAAACATAATCTTGGGCTGCAATCCTAAAAACTGCTCTCAGATTCTTGATTATAAGACACCTCTGTTAAGACCAGGTATAACCCTATGCCCAGGCTCATTCTGAAGCTCCTGCTGAGAGTGCAGCACTCGACCCACATAACCTTCAGACTGGATCATCTCGGGTTTGGATAAGGATCAGTGAGAGCACAGATCCAGCCACACAGATGTACTGGAAGTTGCAAAGCACTCCAGGTACAAAGTAGTTTGGAGAAGGGGCAAACTTTCTGGCCAGAAGCAAGAAGTGAGATTAAACAGCCAGGGGCAGATGATCCATGCAATGGTTGCTCTTTTGCTGAAGAGGCAACTCTCAGGAAATTTTGTGCTGGATCCAACATGCATTGTACCTGTCGCCACTAAAATCACAATAGATGTTTAACTGTGCTCTTTTATTATTTTCTTTTCCATTATTTTTTCTGCTGCAATGTGAATGCTTCACTAACTTCTATCGGTTTGTTGCTAATCAACACATTGCAGAAAGATCAGCATATTGCACAGATCCCTCTGTATCCCAAGAATGAATCTCTGCAGCACACATTAATCTTTCTGAACTGACAGAGCACTGAGATCATTGATACTCAAGGATCATTTTGCCCATGGTTGAACTTCTAAACCTTTTCCACTTGTGCTGCTTCAAGAGTGATAAAGGCAGCATTGAAATTTGAGTGGGAATTTTTAGTGGGCACTACCTGAGCCAACTTGGTTGATATTTAGATAGAGATATAACACACAGGGAAAACAGGACACAATTTCAGAACTTCTGTTGCGGACATGAAGCAAGCAGAATGGAAACCTGACCCTGAAATTAGCTCACACATATGTCAGTGGACAGGGAAGATAGACCTGAAAATAATGAACTTAGCATACTCATTTTTGGTGCTCAGCATTTACCCTGAGCCCTGGATGCACCATCCTGTCCCTTTCAGCCCATGAGCAAAAAAAGGGACTCCTCCAGTGAGCCTAGCTATGCATAAAGGCAAAATAGTTATTTAGGTACATTGACTTATTCAAAGCCTCACAGCATCTTGATAAAAAACACTATCACGCATATTTAGAAGGAAAAACTTTAGATTAAAATCCGACTCACTGACAGACACCAAAATATAGTCAAAAGAAGTGAGCAATGGGTGTTGAAAGCACTTCCCATAAGTCTGTTTCTATAATTTCTATTTTATTGATGATCATTCCTCAGATTTGCAGATGAGTCAATTTACCCTTCTCAGGTGATTAACATCTAACAAAATGCCTTAAACAGTCCAAGGATTCAATTACTTAGTTTTGGAACAGGAATGCAGATCGCAGCTACAGCATCACAGCAGGTACACAAGCATTGACTTGAAACAAGGTAGCCAGATCCTCCCCAATAACCTTCTCCAAAAAAACTCTGTTAACATTAATTGAAATAATGAATTTCTCATTCAATATGGGTTCAGTGATTATTACCTGCATGGGAGAAAGATGAGATGGTGAAGATCATCTTACAGGTGAAGGAAGACAAGGTTCAGTGGAATTAGAAATCAGATAAACAGAGATCTTTATCTCATTTGCCAGTTTCTAGCAAAAAGGCAAGCACTAGAACAGCATTATCCAGAACAGAGCCATCTTAATTTGGGAGCATCTTCATACTAAGGTTGGATGTTTTCTCATAAAGACACGCTTTTTCCTTTCTCTAATAAAAATTCAGTGGCATCTATCTAGGAAGGCTGTAATGGATCTTGGTGGCTTAGAAAAAAATGTAACTTTTCAGCTGGATTTTAGACATCCAGAACTTCATAAAGACAGCATTGGGAATAGTTTGCTTATGAAGGGTGGAAATTTACTGAAACATCAGTTTAACCTGTCATCTGAAAACACAAAGAAACAAAATATCCTGGATTTCTGGAGCCATGTGGAAGGGTAAATCCCATTAGCCTGGACTTGAAAATCCAGGTCATGGATTGCAACACTGGCTTCCTCCAACAGAGGATCCAGGAGATGCTGTGTGTCAGCATTCCCTACAACTGCAGTGGAGTAGAGGCCGTGTTTTTCAGCACATCTATTCCTTTCAGACTTTTTTATGTTGTTTTGATTAGCTCAACCTCCCCATGTGTTTTGAAGGAGAGTTTTACGAGATGACCCCTGGTACCCTTCAAACATGAACTACTCTTTTATTCTGTGCTCCAAAAGAAAATGCTGATTTCTTCTGTATTTACCTACTCTAGATAAGGACTTATACTTTATTTAATTTTTCCAAATATCCAGCCAAATTGATTTTTTTAAAAAACGCCTTTTATCTTTTCATCCTGGCGGAAAGCGTTAAAGATCCTGTTAATATGGATGTGTGTGTTTGTGCACACACATATTTCAATTTGCTTTGAAAGTTATCTTCAAAGTTTTGTATACCTAGCAGTTTGGATTTTCTTGTTAAATCAGTATGCTATTGATTTATAGTGTGCTCTGGCCAAAAGGTCCTCCTTAGCCTCCTTGTTAGCAGCTTAACAAGAATACAAACTCACTGCAGGTCAGCTGTAATTTTCTAAATTCTTAAATAGTTGAGGATTTTTACTATTTCTCTAAGGATGCTTTAGTCTTAGCCCAATTTGTCTTCATCTGCAGTGCAATTTAACAGCATAACTCCTGCAAGTAAGTTCTTTGAGATAATTTTCATTGTATGTAATGCCCTTTCTATGTTCTCTACACTTTAAAATATACATCTCTAACTACATTGTGAACTGGCTAAGGCACATGGTAAATTTGAATTTATTGAGCTGTAGACATTCTTCATTTTTTTTTCAAGAAATTCTTATGCTGGATATCAGTGTCTATATGAAGTTTATTCTTATTTGCATTACCTTGTATTTTTTGAAGTCACAAGCAATATGCTACTCCATTGCTACAGTTTAAGTCATTCTGGTGATTATTATCCTCCTTAGTTTTCAGTTATCTATGAGTTCTATTTATTGGCAATTGACTTGTGCAATATTTCCAGAAACAGTATATAATTGAATTTAAAATGCATTCCTGATGCTCATAAAAGTAATAAAAATGTCACCTTCTGCATGCACATTAAAAATTCATCCCATGCACGTAGAGGATGAATGCATAAAATGATCATTATGACGTGCAAATGTGCTAGATACAGGAAAACGAGACCTGTCTCTGACTGCACATAAAAATATTTAACAGATCTGTGTTCAAAAGACATTATTTATTGAACTTTTCTAAAGTTACTGAAGAAAAAATGATCCCATGAATAACATGACTAAGTCCACTCTAGCTTGCTTACAAAATGTGATTTGTACCATTATTAACAAGAATGTGGATCCTTTGTGAAATTAGAATTAGCTTGCTTAAATAAAAGCCTCAAATTACACCATTTCATTTCCAGACAGTCAATTTACCTATGTGACTACTTTTCTGATAAACATATATGCCAGCGGGGAGACTATTAGAATTTAAAATCTATTCTCACTCAGAACAGAACTTCAACACTTATTTAAAGTTCAGTAACTCATCCCCAAGTTTATTGTGGACAGCCCTCTCAGTGAAATCAGGCCAATGGAGACCTTTTCTCTTCTAAAATGCCTGCATGCACCTTATAAGTTACTATCTCTGTATTTAGATTTTTTTCTTATATATCTGAACTTGTATTAAAATCACCAAGAGATTCAAGCCAGCCTGCCCCTGTGGACAGGACATAGAAATAACTTTTGGGAAAAAAACCCTTTTTTTCTTGACTTGAGCACTTTTCTCAAGGAATCAGATGTTGTATCACAATGGTTTTTTTCAACTCCTCTTTAACTTTAATCTTGGCTAAAGAAGTGATAAGCCTTTCAGAGCAGTCTGCTCAACTCTTATTTTTTATCTGCTCAGCACAAAGTAATATTAACACTGTGAGTCATTAACTCCTCTCAAGATTCTCGGAAGACTTCTTAAAATTGGGTGTAGAAGTAGAAATTAAAATCCATACTTTGCTCACATGGATTATTTTTCATAAGCATGAAAAAGCCTCCTTTTCCCACATCAGGATTTTTTTTGGATATTGCACCCCCGTGCTCAAGCCCCAGTCATTTGGCAGCCTTGCTGAGGACCCGGGATTGGCAGGACTGCAAACCGTACATAGGCTGATGAGTTTTCCCCCTCTGTTTGCCTTAATTCAAGTGCAAATACCTCCAGGAGTTCACTATCCAGGATTTTCTATGTTCCAGGTTGTGGTGATGACAGCTTGTTATTCTTAAGATACTTTGCAGGGTCATTTAAATACAGTAGTTTGAAATGGTTTAACCCAGCAGAATTATCTCAGTTCACGCTCTAGCAACAGCCAGGTTTGCTGGAGGTTGTTTGTAACCCCAGCCTGACATCACTCTGCCTGCAACTTCTAATTCTGAGCAACTATTTTCTGACCAAAATCTACTAATATGGGATTTATCTTTTAAGTATCAGCATCAAAATGCAGCTGACACCTTCTACAGAGGCAAAAAAACCCTCAGAGCAGCAACCTTCTTCCCAGATCCTCAAAGTACACACACCAAACAAAAGCCATAATTTTCAAACAGAAACCAAGCTATAATTGAAATTTAAATTCATTGACTGTTTCTCACTCTAAAAGAAATATTTATTAAAACAGTCATGTAGTTCTGGCCAATCAAAAACTATCTTTATGCTCTACCACAGTTTGCCACATGTTTTTTCTTGGAAGATCTCATGAACATATTTGCAAGCTTTGAAATACTGAGTGTGCTGAGAAGGCTGTTCTCAGCCTTTCTTGGGAAAATTTATCTCCCTGGCATGGAAAAATGCTTTAATTGTTGAGCCAACAAAAGCATCTCATTGAAGTGAGTTTCTCCTGAGATCAAGGTCAAGCACTGGTGCACATCTTGTGGAGAGTCTCTTCAGATGGAGACTCTTCATTGGCAGAGATTGAAAATTGGCCACCTCAAGTGCCTGACACCACCACAGTTAGGACATTATCCTGAGGAGCAGGTTTAGGTCAACCTGAGAACGAGAACAAACCTGATCTTGGACTATCAGATACAAGCACATATTTTTTGGCTTAAAGCTGACTGAATAAAGATCAGACCCATTTCTCTCCAGTTTAGTGAAAGCTCCTACACTCACTCAGTTTCACTTCAGCTGGAAACTCACAAATAGGAGCCAGATTCTTTGTTTTCTTCAAATCAACATGAGATTGACACTTTCAATTCAACAAAAGGGAAAATGTAGTTCATTAAAAGCCTTTACTTTTTCCTGGTTCGGTTATTAACAAAAATCCCCCTACTCCAGGCACTATCAGAAGGCCCATTTAAGTAATTTGAGCAATTAATCAGAAAATTGGCTCATATCACTTAAGAGAATATTTTCACACGTACTGTGACACAAAAACAAACACTGTGAATTAGGGGTGAGGAAGACACAACAATCAATTTACCAAACCTATAATCTGTGGGAATTTGGTAATCAAATAAGTTAATTTTACTCAATAGAATTTCACACTAAACAAAAGCTTCTGAATGAGATCTACTGTCATAAATGCCAATGGCTACTGTAACAATTTATTTTCTGCTAATTATACTTGACTATCTTTAGATCAATACTTTCTATATCTTCATCCTTCAGCTTGTTAAACCATTCTGAAAGGAAACTAAAATTTGTATATGAAAGGCAGATTGCCAAGTCTCAAGACAATTAAAAATAATGAGATACACATCTAAACAGCTATTTCTAATCACATTAAAGGTTTTGTATTTAATCTTTCTTGTACTTTGCTAATACAAAACATAACAATTACCAGGTAAATTATACGTACTCTACTCAGAGAGATGAAGATGTGTTTGGAGAATGGCATACACAGGGCCTTTTCTAATCTTCAAGCATACCACAATAAAACTTAGAACTTAACCTATTCAATGTAAAAGTGGAAAAGTACCTTCAGATTTGAATATGCAAACAGCCTTCCTATTTTCACATCATCACAGTACATTGCCTCTGCAGCAATAGACCACAATGTTCAAACCAGCACCAACGTGTTTTTTCTTTTGCAACTATGACACTCCTGGTACTTCAGAGTCCACTGCTGTCTTATCTCCCTGACTTCTCAATTCCCCCATGCTCCTTCTTCAACAGTTCTGTACTTTGATGGATGTAGTCTATATCAAAGATTGCAGAATTTGCACACCTGTATACTGCCCTCTGCATCCAAACAAGCTACATTTAACGATCACAAGCTAAAAATAGAGTTACAGAATTACAGAAATACTTCAAATACTCAGAATGCATGGACTCAGGCTGAAACAATAGTAAAGGCATGTATACCAGATTCAAAGCATCCCCCTTGGAGTGAGTTTCTTCCTTGTAAAACCCACTGGTTCATATCAGAAGACACTACAAACATTTTTTCTAGCCTTTGAAAATAAATGTCCGATTTCATACAATGGATTATTTAAAGAGAAGAATAAAACCCATCACCTTCATTATATATCTCACCTTGTTTGAAATTACAGGATAGAGATAGAGAAGCACACAGAGGACAGATGCAATGTTTGGAACCACGCAAATCCCAAAGATACAGAAAATATCCTCAGCAGCTGGCCAGGTAGTGGGACAAGTTTTATAAGCCACCACCATCCATCATGCTCTCTACAACCTCTGTCCAGCCCACAGTGGTAATCTCTCATTCATACTGTTAAGGGAAGCTCAGAAATCCACTGCTGTTGCAGCACAGTGGTAATCCCAGTGATAACAAATTAAGAGGTACTAGATAAGTAAAATCAATGAAAGTTAAACTCAATGACAGAAAAAATTGAATCAGGAAATATCTGACATACTTCCTTTGCTCCTAGGTCCATCAGTAGTCATGCGTGATTGCAGGGGGTTTGTCTGGGTATCAAAGAGGAACAGAACCCGTCACTTTAAGCAAAGAAACAGTAAAAGCCCCCTAAGCCACCATATTAAGATTTAATGCAGATATTTGTTAAAGCCAATTTTCTTCTTTTATCTGCCAAATTAGCTATTGACTAGTTTGCCAAGCTGTAGACATGCAATACATAGGATATAAAAGTGGATCAGCACAAACCAATTGCATTAGTATAACACATTTAAGAATCCTTCATCTTGAACATTTTGCAGAAATACAATCTAGATACAGAAAGGATCTTTTTCTCCTTATGAACCATCATTCTTATCCCATGAATATAATGCAATATTTCACTCATACTTCTAATTGCACCCAAATAGCAAATTAGCAGCCTTTTCTATGCCGAGACTTCATCTCTAACTCAGCATGCTTTCACATCTCTAACAGAAGCTACAGCATATTTTTGTAATGCCAAGGCCAAAATTAGATCTGCTATTCCTTGCCAAAGAGTACCAAAGGGTGGCCTCACTACACACTTCTTAGTAGACAAGCCAACAGAGAGCTGAAGTTTAATGAGCTATTCATTTGGAAGCATGCCCAGTTCTTTGCTTAGTTTGGCCTTTAATACAGTTCAGAGTACAAGATGTGCTCCTGAGTTACATACTGTAACAGGACAAATTCAAAGACCCTGTCCCTATTCTTCATCTCAATATGGTTTGTTTTGCATTCAGCAACATGGTTTATTTGCAGCCAGCAACTGTTTCATCCAGATTACTGACAATGATTAAAATCACCCCTTCAGAATAATCTAGACCAGTTCATGTGTTTTATGCTCCCATATGCATGGTTCCAATTTGCAGAGGCAGTAATAATTCATTTTATTTCAAAGCTCCTAAAAGCCAGTGCATGATATTTAATTTTTTCTTGAAAAAGCATAGGCTATGGCACATATTAATCCCCGAAGGATTTCTAATCAAAAAAACCATGATTACATCATCTATATTCAAATGCGTACATCTGAATAGTTTTGCGTTTATGAAGAGTTAACTGGATGACAGCTAATCAGGCTCTTGAAGAAATCTTTGTCCTTGTTGAAATACATTTTTTCACAAAGGTTTACCAAACGGCCCAGGAAAAAAAAAGTAAAAATCCAGTGACAAGTGGCACATCAATTTCCATTTTTCTATCAGTCTGCTTCTGTCTGATCCACTGCTGGGTTAGCTGGGCAATACAATAACTGTCAGCCACCCATAAGGAAAGATGAAATGAAGGCTAAAGCCTTTGATATGCAAGTTTGCTTACAAAAGCATATGGGTGATTTTGTTGGTTTGGTTTTTTCTTTTTTTTCCATTGTGGTTCTCTTCAAAAGCACTGCAGCTTTTGACTGGCTTTTCCAGCAGAGAGAAAAACCACTTCATAATCTGTCTAAATGTATTTAAGTAGCAGTTATGAAATGCCGCTACTTGGGGATCTGCATTGGATCTTACTGCTTTATACAAAATTAATGCCAATTAGATAATGTGAAGAAATAACACCTTTCTTTGTATTTTGCCATGGTTTTTTTATTGACCCTATTAAAAGAAGGTTGTAGCTGGTACACAAAGGTGTGTTGATATATCCTTTGAGGATTTAATTCTTAAAGGAAGAACTGGCACCACTTAAGCACCACATTATGGGAGTAACTCCAGTTATAGAATCATAGAATAGTTAGGGTTGGAAAGGACCTTAAAATCATCTAGTTCCAACTCCCCTACCATGAGCAGGGACACCTCACACTAAACCGTGTCACCCAAGGCTCTTTCCAGCCTGGCCTTGAACACCACCAGGGATGGAGCATTCACAACTTCCTTGGGCAACCCGTTCCACTGCCTCACCACCCTTACAGTAAAGAACTTCCTCCTTATATCCAATCTAAACTTCCCCTGTTTAAGTTTGAACACATTACCCCTTGTCCT
>WYDI02037702.1:0-14805 GCA_009867235.2 Psittacus erithacus | reverse complement strand
CCTCATAGCAGCCTTCCAGTATCTGAAGGGGGCCTACAAGGATGCTGGAGAGGGACTCTTCATTAGGGACTGTAGTGACAGGACAAGGAGGAATGGGTTTAAACTTAAACAGGGGAAGTTTAGATTGGATATAAGGAAGAAGTTCTTTACTGTAAGGGTGGTGAGGCACTGTAATGGGCTGCCCAGAGAAGTAGTGAATGCTCCATCCCCAGCAGTGTTCAAGGCCAGAGCCTTGGGTGACATGGTCTAGTGTGAGGCATCCAAGCCCATGGCAGGGGGTTTGCAACTGGACCACCTTGAGGTCCTTTCCAACCCTAACTATTCTATGATTCTAAGTTTAGTGTTTGTCTATCATGTAACATTCAGATAGGAAATGTGTTTTTTAATTGCTCAGAAGAAACTTCATCTTTATTCTGACTTCCCACACAAGCCTATTTTGGGTGAAAAACATGGGCAGTTTAGGGTGTGGCTCCATTTAGTTGAGGAATAACTGCGCCTGGTGTCAAGTGATAAGATGTCTGGATTTGCTGCCTGTTTTCCCCTACAGATGGTATATTTTCATTAAAAAATATATAGAAGGGAATTCAAGGTTAAAAACTCCTATCTCTGGACCTTGAGCAGGGACTGGACATTATTTAGGGAGATTATCATTTTGGTTTTCACTTCATCTGGAACCACTGATGATTTAGCACATCTGGGAGACTCAGCTGTAAGTTTACGCAGCCCTTTTGGTTTTTGGCCACCTTCCTGAGCCTGCTGATCAGTGTCAATTTTGCAAGACAGACAGCGCTAACTGGACTGTGACTTCCACTTGTATCAGCTGCTGAACTGACTTCTGGAAATATATGTACTTGAACTCAAAACAGTGAATCTGGGATCTCTGCAAGTCTTACTGCCAGTCTCTAAGCACTACACTTAGACGTCATTTAATTCTTCAATTTGGACAGTTTTCATGAGCTCAGTGAAGTTCAAATATTAAAAATACTCAAGTAAGTGTAGCAGTTTTAAGCTGTTTTTTTTTAACCCTGATGCTAAACTTGCCTGAGTCGCTAGAAAAAAATCCTACCTGACTCTTTAAATGTCTGTAGATCAGCCTTGCTCCTGTAACTCTTGTCAGTTCTCATTTTGTACACTTTTGCTCATAAAATCAGTTATCCCAACCATTAAACATTCTCAGAAAGATGGGGTGAGCTCTTAGAAAGCTTGTTAGTGCTGGTCTTTAACCATCAGTTACATACAGCAAAGCTAGCTCTGTCAGGCTGTTAGCTGAGACAACGGAGAACACACATTGGAGATACCAGAGGTCTATAGAGAACAGAAGGGAGACAATTAGAAGAATGTCTTCTTCAAACAAATAAGGAATTTGGAGGATGGAGAAGGATTTGAACATACCAAAGTAAAACAGACAAAAGGGCAAAGATGCCTAATAGGCAAAAAGACATAAAAATTCCTTTGTAATTCGGGAATTTACATCCCAATTTAAAAATACAGAGGTAAACCCCCACATTATATAAGGAACCTTATAAAATACCTCTCAGAGTCTCTTGTATGAACAAAGTTAATTTGTCTTTTAGTTTCCAAGTCCCACTGTGGTTAAACATATCTGTGCTGCTTGAACTTTCAGTTTTGTTTCACAAGTGGTATGAACAATGGCTAATTAAATGCAAATATCCTTACAGTAAGAGATCTACATAAATATAAATGCTTAACTATTTCTGTACTAAAGAAGTCTGATGTAGGTATGGCTTGAAACTGCTAAAGTAGAAATAATTCACTTGTTGCATTTTACACCCATATACTCAGGAAGAAAGAAAGATCCCTCAATGCCATTCTTTTCTGCTTCAGTTGATCAGGTTTTCTTACCTCACTGTACAGAATACATTTACTGTTACAGTGGTTTTCTCCACTTCGATCCCGTTCCCAGTCTGTCAGCCAGTTACGAACACATGTGGAATCATCTTTGCAGGCTTCGTACCTTCATGGAGATTAGTGGAAGTTACAGTTAATTTCTCTCACTTCTTTTTTCAGTGGACTCAGATTCACCTCCAAAAGCCTACGTGGGCTATGCCAGTAATGTCTGGTTGCACAGTGCAGCTTAGCAACAGATCTTCAAAAGATGTGCACATTATCTTAGCTTGACATGTACATAAACTCTGAGTTGGCCGGGAAGACCTAAATCCCAATGCAAGCTAAACAGTTCAGCCACTACATTTTGTACTCACAGACATAAGTAAAGGGCTCATTTTCTGAGAAGCAACACTCCTTCATGCAGTGTTTTCTGATGGTTTTGTTTGCTGATGTTACTGAGTGGAGGAAATAACTGTGCGGGGAGGGAGTTTTATGAACGCTGATGTTCAGTACCGTGACAGAGCACAGGTATGCTAAGCGTAAACTGTCACTTGGGGGAGGTGTGGGGGAAGTTTGTATTTATGAATTAATATGGGAAAAGAAGAATTATATTTCTTGGGCAAGGGTTTCTATAAGAAATGTGTACTGAAATAAGGAAAGCCCACAAACAACGAAATCATAAAAACTAATAGGCTGTCAGCCTCAGAATGACAGTTTCAAAGGAGTTAAACTTGAAGTGAATGAGGAAAGAGAAGAGTCTTGCAGGTTTTAGGTCCAAAATTTTAAATTTAAGTTGTTTTTAACTTGTAAGCAGTAATGTAAAAAAAAGCCTATAAACAGGGACAAGTACAGTTTGCAACTGCTTGGTTTGTGTGATGAGAGATCTTACGGCTTACCATTATCCTACATCATTTCCTTCCTTCCACTTCTTTTTATGTTCCACTTTTTGGCTCTTACCTTTCTTTAGTATCACTTTCTGCAAATCAGTCAACATCTACTTACATTTAGTCTCAATAGTTTCAGGCAGACTATTCCCACCAGTAACTGAGAGTGCCAAAACCATGAGGCACAGCTCTCAAAAAGTTAGTGTTGCTCAGCATGGTATTTATAATTAATGCCTCTGCATAGATTTTCTGTTTGTCATTTTTCATCTTCAGGGTCATGTTTCCAAAACTAGTTTGATATCATGAAGGATGCAGACTTACATTTTTAAATGAAATATGAGGTTGTCTTGTGGTTGAAGAACTACACTAACACGTTGCAGTACACGTGCATATGCAGATACACATCCACAGAACCTTCACATAGGGTTTTTTTGGGCCTTTTGGAGGGAGAAAGAGCAGTAACAGATGGAGGGTAACCAGGGCCTGAAGTAAACTGGTGCAGGGCAGGAGATCTGTGTTCTCAAATGTGTTCATCCATGAATCTGCTGTCAGAGGTGGGGGCTTTGCTGGAAATACAGGCTGCAATGTGATAAATTAATGTAACGTGGCGCTGCCAGGCAAATCTTCCTGGTTTGTGCCGTGACTGGATCTGGGACAAGGGAATGTAGGAATAACTGGTTTGTTGTTTGTTAGCTGCTGCATGTACCCTGACTGAGAAAGGCAATAGAGGTAAATCCCCAGTGTTTCTCTAACACTAGTCACTTTCCTTGCTTGAAGGCACACCAGTTAGGAGCATCAATGCAAACTCTTTGATATTCACCATCTACAAACTCCATATACCAGCATCAGATTCAACAATTGATTCTTCAAGCCACGTAGGCACGTCCTTCACTTTATGCATGCACTTACATTCATTGCTTTCTAGCACAGTCGATCAGTATCTACTGTCAGCTGCCTAATACCAGCACTTCCACTGAAAGTAGTTGTGCCCTTCCCACAGTCTTCTTTTTCTGGTTTCCTTTTTTATTTGCCTAAGTGTTTTTCAGCCTGATGGGTTCCCAGACCAGGGTTGCTTCATGGCCTCTCAGACAGTGCTGCTGGCACATGGGTGGGGACAGGGCAGGAGAGAGAATGAGCAGCCCATGGGGCTGAGGAGAGGGTGGAACTGCTTCTTGTGAAATTTGTGTTGCCTTCAGTTATACTTTTCAAATCATGAATATGTATTTCAGAGTTTTGCTGAACTGGGGCATTCATGTTATGCATCTGGTTTCCTCAGGAATTTGAATTAAATACATTTATTAAAGGACTTATATTTTTTCACTGTTATCTATTGAGTTGTCAGATGAAATGTTTCCTAATTATGATTATTGCCTGACTCTGGGGTTTGTTATATATCAGGAGCAAGGCATAACTGTTGCTCCGAGTTTTTCTTTATCCCAATGGATGTAATTATGAAGCTAAGTTTACAAAAAGTCATGACTTATGAAAAGTCTGTTTTCTGTTGCCTGTGAGTGGTTTCTTCAAATATTAATTAAAACCTGTGAGAAACAGACACAAATACCAGGAAGATCCTCCCTGAACATACCAGCTCCCCATGCACAATGAGCAGGATATTTTTATTTTAAAGCTTCTCCCCCCCCTTTTTTAGCTGTTTCTCTTTTAAGGGCCCAAGTCCCTTTCAGAGGTGGATCAGAAAATGGCTTGTTCATGGGGCTCTTTGAAAAGCAATAGTTTTACAACTAGTGGGAGCAAGAAATCCTAAGACAATGGGAAAAAAAGGAAGGCCCCGAGCAAGTCAGATGAATTTCTTTTAAATGAAGTCACTGCTCATTCAGAATCCTCTGCACATTTCTGGCCACAAAGACATACAGTATGCAGCAAGCACACTCACGGCATGTAGAGAAAGTAGGTCACATCACCAGCAGTGCTACACACGCTAAAGGGACTCCAGTGAATAGAACATGAAAAAATGTTACTTTCAATCACCAGAAAGAGCGGGAATTCTGTCCAGCCTCTTTTCTAGCCCCAGGACTTAAGCATGGTGAGGGAATGGGTTTGACATAGGCATTAGGCAGGCACACAGACAAGCATGCACGGTACTAGCTCATCATTACATTTTCGATTCAGGCCAGGCATCTATGATGCCAACAGGGGCAATGGATCATTGTTCAGTGTATGTTTAGAGTAAAGCCTGCTCTCTGTTAAGAGGCTCTATACAGGAAAAGGATGATTTTTTTCCTGTGCAGCAGCTCTCAGTCACAGCCCCACACACTTTCCAACAACAAAGTTAAAAATGCCATTTACCTGGAGGTTCTGGCAATAGCTGGGGCACACTGAGGGCTTTGCCATGTCATATGGCCCACCCTATATGCTTCAGTATGAACCTCATATACACTAAGGCTGGCTTAAAACAGTTCGTAGATGCAAACTAAACTTAGAGTGTACATTTTCTTTCATCTTTACACTTTCACTGCATATAGCAGTTTGCTGATGACTTGTATACTACTTACTTTGGGATACATTTGATTTAGATATTGCTATTTCACTGCTTTGCCTGTTAGATCTGTTCTAAAGCTCACTGGCAACTCCAATGCTTTTATATCCAAATGCTTTTGAATTTTGGAAATATTTAATTCTGAGCTTTGACATTCTGATTACTGAGGCAAATTCAAGGTCTCAGCCTTTATCTTCTGATCACTGAGGCAAATTCAAGGTCTCTGCCTTTATCTTCAAGGAGGTAATAATCTGGATTCAGTTTAGAAAATTACCAAAAATTTAGGAAGGAAGACTGCATGTGACAAATCTATTCCTGAAGCACATGGAGCTTCCTAACACAGAAATAAAATTAATCACTTGAGGAAATTCTAGGGAAGCTAAGAAATGCATCAGTCTTTCTCACTATCTTCCATTACAAATCCAAACCATGCTTTTTGTTTCTTTCTCTGGCACAAAGCAATGGAGACATATTGTAGACAAATCTTACCACAATACTGCACTGCACACATGACTTTGCCCTTGGAGAGAAGGTGAGTGTGAAAATGGATCCATGTGTCAATAACCAAGTTGTATAACCACCAGTACACTCTGTACACTGTACAGAGCAGTGCGCTACCATGTGTATTTTGTATGCTTCCAAGAAAAGCTCTTTCCTGACATCTTTAGAACTATTAAAACAGTGTTCCATGATTTTCAGAGCAGCCTAAGAGATTCACAGTTCACTACTTCCAAGGGATATAGCAGTTATGATCCTATAGTGTGAACACAGCCTGTGCTGTTTGTAGTATGCTTCATACCACTTCAACCATACTGTTGTCTGTACGTCCAGTTACTGCAGTTACTAGGCACAACATTAATATGGTACTGACTGAGATTTGTATGTCACACGATGACATTATTTAATCCATCATCTCAAAATAGGGAGGGAGAGATACATGCTGGATATGGGCCACTGAAAAACTCTCAGTACCCCACCTGGATATAATGCTCCTACCCCAAGACTAAGGACAGATGGGTGCTGTGTTGTTCCACTACATGTCTTGCACTCAAAACCCAATGTGATTCCCTTATGCTATATTTTGGGAAATCAAATGGTAATTAAATGCTTGTTCATTGCTATTAATATTTTTATCATTACTTGGATGCAAGTTTCTCTGAGATTTAGGCTTTTAGAAGTGATTTTAGAGAAGGATGACGGAAGGAAATAGAAAAGGCCAAAGGTGAAAAATTAAGGAATTAAGCTAATTTGTTATGCGAATTAATTGAAAACATATGGGAAGTGTGTGCTTTCATGATTGCATAGTGCATTTTATACAAATAAGTATCATATCATTATCAAGTATTTAAATTTAAAATGCTAACTGCACAAATTCTAACTCACAGGCATGGCTTTTTCAAAGGATGGGCAGGACTCTCACTGCTGTTAGTTCTTGTTGACATGGGGGGAGCTTCTCCATCATGTCAGGCATTTCAGATGCCACTGCACTGCATCCTCATGCAGAGCCTGGCAGTGCTGACCTTGGGTCACTAGTGACTCCATCCTGCCTTCAGCCTGTGCCATTATTATTTTGGGGGTAGTAGCTTAGCTGAGGAAAAAGTAGAGATGACAAGCAAGAAATGAAGAGGAAGAACAAGAGAAAAGGCATAAAGGTGGCGCCACACCATCAAATCTTAGTGCCAACTGACTGGGAGATCTGTGCTTCATCCACCCATGCTCTGTGATACCAAAGTAACACAGAAGTATTAAAGCTAAACAAAAATACTTTGATAAAAAGCTGAACTTACCAGTCATCACAAAAGTTTTGACACACTGGAACAGACCGAATAGCAGCAGTGTGTCTGGGATGGATCCAGCGAGCAGCATATGGAGAACACCGGTAAAAACACTCAATTTTCTTCATGAAATCTTCACAGCTGTGGTGAGTGAGAAAAGCCCCAGATAAGCCTGTTTCTTACCATCAAGGCTACAGCCTCAGTTTTCTAGTCCTGCTTTGATGTGGGTGCAATACACATAGAAAAGCATCCTTTCAGCCTGTTAGCATCTAGGTTCCAAACTCATTCCTTTGGCATTGTGTACACTCTGTGCAATTACCATGGCCAGCTAAAGAGTGCACAAATGTTTCCATGCATATTTCAGCCCTATTTGTGTAAGCTTTCTATAAACTTTTGAGGCCTTGAGTTTTCCTGGCAAGAACGATTCCAGGCAATGATAAAATGTAGTTTAAAACTATAGTACAAAACCTCTTCGATGCTGTAGCCTCATGGTTTCATTGATCTTTAGATTTTTCCCACAGCCCAGCTGAAGTTACTTAAAAGCACATACTGTTGTGCTCTTCTGGGAGCAGCAGACAAGAGCCGTTGCTTTTGCACATCTGTTTTTGCTTAATTGTTTTGTACTTTCATTCTTTTATTTCTCTAACTTGCCATGTTTCACAGCTCTAACATCTAACAGAGTACTTAAAATCTTAATTATGAAGACATTTTTCATGGTTACAAAACCCGCAGGACTACAAGAATTTTTATTTCTAAATACTCAGAAGTTTCATTTCTGGACTCTTGTGCACTTAGTTTGTGAGATTTAATAACATAGTTGATCTGCTTTCTAAGCAAAGGAAAAAGCCTGGCCTATGTTGACTAGGGCTCACACTCATGTGGATGCAATGGTTGCTTTGGAGAGCTACAGAGGTGTAGAGTGGTGGTTACTTAGTTTATGACTGCTTTGCATTGCTAGATCTGGTTCTATACTGAAACCAAACATGAAAAAGCATACCCCTTCTGCACAAATAGTATATACATAGGGATTCATGGTTTTTGTGAGAGAAGAGGAAGAGTCAGACATTGGTGAGGCGTAGAGAAAAGATGATAGGAGCTGGGTGGCGTAATTGCTAGGACAACCTAGGGATTGTACATCCCAGGGGGAGTTACCATTAGCTGTGTGGCTGCCACAGCATAGATCTATTGAACCAGGATACAGACAACATCAAAGCTGACTTACGGTTTACTGAGCTGCCCACATCTGTTCCAGTAGCTGTTGCTTATTTTAATTACAGGGGAACGAGCCAATTGCACTGTGAAGTCTGCATAGCAACAGGAAGCTGTAAGGAATGAAACAGAGATGTTGCAATAAGGATTTTCTTTAATATTATTGTATTTGTAAGTCACAATATGTGAGATTAATCTGTTTTGGCCCATAACACGATTTTCTTTTAAAAGAAAATAAATGAAGGCAATGAGAGTTTTGCAGTTGACTTTGTGAAGAACCAGAATCTTACTCTTGGTTTGCATGCAGCAATATGCCAGTTAAGGAAGCTTTTCATGCTTATACTGCATCTTACATATTTTTGAGAAATTAAGGGAACTGCTAAAGCAATCAGTGTGTACAAAGCTGTACTTCTAGATTATATTTGGCAAAAATTAAACCACCCTTACATTTAGAGTACAGAGTGCATTCACGCATATTTGGCTCAGGACTTGGCTTCAGTTTGTGGGTGCTCCCTTCCAGACATCCAAATTTTTTGCAGGTGGATGACATTATGACAGCAAAGAGGGTGACAGCAAACCTCAGCATTGTTGTTTGGCTCTTTTTCCTGTATGGAGAGAACTTTTATATCCTTTATTTCTAGGAGAACCCATAACATGAGAAGGAAGGACATACATAACCAAATAAAATATGCTCATCAAAGATTCACACATATATATTAAGCCACACATTCTCCCTTTCTCTGTGTACATCTGAACACTTACACTTCTGCTGCATAGTTTGGTAGCAAATGATAAAAGGCAGTTCAGACTATTTATAAAATCATATTATACTTTCCAGTATTTAAGAAAAATATTTTAGATTTCCTATACTGACCTGAATTTATCTTTGGACCCTTCCAAAAGACATTCCTCTTTTCACTAGATCTGAAGAAAAGCTTGATTAATTCTAAAACTTGCAGAGTTGTTTTGCATACTTGGAAGTGACACACTGAATACAGCTGCAAGTGAGCGGTTAGCACCTGAGCTGGATAAATGACATTGATAACTTGCCTTTGTTGAGGCTATGCTCATTTATACTTAAAAATCTGATCCATTATTTTATGCTTCTGTTGTGGAGTTTGGTCAAACATTCAAGATAAAATAGTTTTGACTGTGCAACAAACATTTCTCTAAACACAGATTATGTATTAGTGAGCCATATAGATAAAGCTAGGACCTGTTACATAAATCAATGCATAATTATTTATACATGTTAGTAATTCAACCCTTCATTCCTTAGTTAAATATTCCTGTTACCTTTTTGAAATGATTTTGCCTGAATAAGGACTGCAGTTCCTCTATTACCCAGACTTTACAGATACAAAGAAAATAACATATTACAGAAGAAGAAAATTGTCTAATTTCTCAGTAGTTTCTCACCTCTTTTGCTGTCCTTCTGGGTGGTACTTCTCTATGGAACAGGAGCACAATAAATTGCTTTTCTCATTTTCACTTTATATACACACCATCTGGCATCAGTGCTCCAGAATTTGTTTGCCCTGGAAGAACTCCTTGACCCTTTGGAATGCTAACAGATTTATCTCAAAAGCAGATGCAATGACCAGCACATAATGCCCTTTTATTGCTTGCAAACGTCAACATGATAAAGAGGAAAGTACAAACATAGGTTAGAATTAGAAAAACAACAGATCTCCTATATACCAAATACAACTAAACCCCTGCCTGATTTTTCAGTGATTCCTTGTCTCATTAATTCATAGAATCACAGAGTGGTTGGGGTTGAAAGAGACCTTAAAGTTCATGTGCAGAGGAACTCATCTTGCTCCAAGCCTCTTTCAACCTGGCTTTGAACACTGCCAGGGATGGGGCAGCCACAGCTTCGCTGGATTATTAGTAAAGTATTATTAGATTCATTATTAGATTATTTTATTATTACATAATAAAAAATACATATTAGATTATATATCTAATATTGAATTATTAGGTTCATTCCTAAAACAGTTTCATGGTGCTCTTATCACAGATTAGGACTTCGCTGAATTAGGGACATGAAACCCAACACTTCTTATTTCAGCCTGGCTGGCTTAATTTTGACTACAGAGATGATGGCTTCCTGTGGCTTACACAGCGATTTTACTGCAGCCCATGGAAGAGAAACCATGTCTTCTGATTCCAAGGTCTTTGCTCTTTTTTCACAAGATCCCTTTAAAACCTGCTGCTGTTTGGGTACTGTATGTGCCTCTTATGTACTCTCCAACCAGTGTCACAAGCACCACATGAAACTGTTACCTGTACGATTCCTGGTTGGATTTCAGTGTGAGATCTGCCTTCTGCAAAGAGGATTCTGTGTCTGAACATAAGGTAGACATGCTGATTACAAATAGTTGCACTTACTCAGTGAGATTTCATTTATGAAAGCACTGTAAAGAGCAGCACTTCTCAGTACCTTGTAGTTATTTAGACTCCTAAATACTACCAACAGTAGCATCTGTTGGTGTTATCTTTCAAGCAGAACACTGCTTTGTCGGATAATACTCTGGCACCGTTATTTACAAACCTTTTTTGCTTGAAAGAATAAATACTGGTAGAGTGGAAGCTTGGTATGAATCTCATTGCATAAACTCACTGAGCATGATAATGAAACAATCTCTATAAGCTGTAAGTACTGATTCCTGTCCTAGCTCTAGTAAGTCCCCCAAGGCAAGAGTCTTCCTGGCCTAAAAGGAGCCATTTCCAGACCAGTGGAAACAGAACGATTTTTATGTTCCGGAATGAATTTAATTAAGGCAAGTTTAAAAAAGCATAAAGTAACTATAGGAGAAACTGAAATAAATGTAATGGCTTATTACCTACACCTTCACCTCTTGTGGCATGATCTAGTGTTGGTTGAAATTAATGGAGCTCCTTTCTGATGTGTAATGTAAAGGATTTGTGCATACTGCTCGGCACTTGGATCTGTGTGCTCTTACACAAATGAAGACCACTGTATAACGTGAACATTCACTTTCATCACTGTGATGGGTGATAAAGCAGCTTGATAAAAAGCACAGGAGTAGCACATGCTCTTTGCCTTCTTGCTTGGTTTGCATAAAACGTATGCACACTTGTAAAGGTGTAAAGCATGCCAGGAGGTGTCTTGTAATGCCTCTGTTCGCTACATTGACATACAAATTATATTAAGCTATAGGAAACCGGGATCTCTTTCAGGCTTTGAGCACAAGCCAAATGGGACCACTTGCTGGGAGATTAGGCAGAGTTTCTAGCAGCAGGAAGGAAAATTGTCATATGTTTGTGATTTCTCAGACTTGGCTTTGGTTTAGCAATACATGTAACCAGGCTCAGGCTAAAGAGCTTTTTGAGATCTCAGCTATACATCTTTATCACCTGAGAATCAAATCTTGGTTCTTTTTTCTTAAAGTATTCTCTAGCTACTTATTTTTTTGATGCCTTATACTGAGAAATTTGCTGAAGAAAGTTTCTTACTGCTTCCCATACTTGAATGAATCATTTCTTTTTATTTGCTAAAACTGAACTTCAGTGATGTTCGTGTAATTTTAAGACTCCTGCTGCCTTTCAATTTTAACTCCAGTATCCGTGCCCTGTAACTTCTATTCATCTTTTCAAGAGCTAGAATTAAAGCATGTGTGATGTTAAGAGATTGCCACAGACAGCAATTCCAACACCACATTATTATTATTGTTATCATCATTATTATCTGATGATCTAATTGATAGTGGCCTATTTGCTAGTAAAAGCATGCATTTTTTCCAAGCCCACAACACCGCTACACTAGGTCTCAAAAGCCATCTCCTGAGCAACTTCCTTCTGCCAAGAGCCATTAGCAGAAAATTAGGGGAAAAAATGTTTAAAAAATACAGCTAGTTTCTAACTTTGCAGCTTCTGGCCATCAGCTTAATGACTCTGTCAATTGACATCTCCTAATGCAACACAGCGATTCCTGTTTTGTGAGTCACATCTCTTTAATGACTGCAGTAGCTTTTATGCTTTTATATTTCTGGTAACTCTGCAAAGCCGAGGTGGTTAAGGAAAAAATTGTTTGTACTTCCAACCAGTGACAACTGCCAGATCCATTTCCCTTCTTGGCATCCTGAAAGTGTCACAACAGCATGACCGGAGGGAGACTGAGTTTCAGGAGCATAAATTAGAGCATTTGGCCTGTTATAGCTCTATTATATATGGCAATGTGTGCTAATGAAATTAAGCTATTTGCTCCTCATATGTCAGTGTGAGCCTGCATGCTCAGAAGATGGAAGTGTTTTTCTTGTTAACTGTAACTAGAGATGTAATTAGGAGGACAGGTTGTCATCTAATTTAGTGTTATTCCTGAAGCTCCTTTGCAGAACTGCATTTAAAGTTGTAACAAGGGGATGTTATTTGATGATCAGTTAAGTATATATTTGTCCCTTTATTTCAGACTTCAGAACCACAAGTGCATGTTCACAAGTCTCTCTGCTGAACGTATCATGTCACGAGTCAAGCTGAATGCCAAAGGAGACACTCCAGATGGACTCAGTCTGGCACTCCTGACTCTGGAAAAGAAAAGCTGAGGTCAAACCTTAATGCTACTAAACTTAAGGTGTGATTTGTTCCTGTTCGCGTTGGTGGGGCTGGGATTTCTCCTTTTATTTTGTCTGTGTAAGGAATACATCACAGCATGGAGTAAGGCTTACTTGCTTTATTTGAGTACAAAATGTTGCTGAGCTAGTTCTCCAACAGGGCACAGGAATTTAAAAAGCACCAGTAATTTTATATAACCAAGAGAGTGAGTCAGTGGGGGAAAAAAGGCAGATCTTTCAATGACTAGTAGGCTTAAAAAGCAATCACAACCCAAACAATGAAATTATCATAGTAAAAATGTTTTTTAAGCCCTATGTTAGGTTTTTCAAAATTAAAGGGGACAAAAACCTACTTATTTTAGCTTATTACTGAGTTGAAAGCACCTCTTGAAATCATAACCGAATGCTCTTCCTTTGCCCTAGTCTTTCATTTGCCTTTCACATTCAACTCGTCTGTTACTGTGAGGTTCCTTGAACCACTAACAATTATTGTTATTTTTTTTCTACAAAGCATGGGCTTCAGTTTAGATAGCTACTGACTGTGTTCTGTGCTACTGACTGTGTGCTATGCTGCCGACTGTGTGCTTTGCTGTGGGCTCTCAAAAACGACATGGAAAATCTGGGTCCAGCTTGACCTATACTCCAGAATGAACCAACTGGAACATGTTGTTTCTACTTTAAACTATTAGTATTTGATTTAATTTTCCACAATCCCTTATGAATGATGAATGTCTTCTTAGGGGAGTATAAATGCTATTTTTTATTAGTTACATTTTTGTTATGGGTGTTTATTGTTTGGATAGAGGCAATGTGCAGATGTCCCAGCATGAGGTTTTGATACAGTGTTTTAAAGTACTTGGTGGCAATCCTGGATTACGGATGGGCATGTCTCACAGCCCCTTTCTGCTCTGATCCTGTACAACCCAGGTGGGGTTGTGCATCCAGCCAGATGGGGGAACTGATGCAGCAAAAAGAAACCCAGCACTTCCCCCTGCTTCCAGTGTTTGTAGCCAAATCAATTTCCCTATTCAGTTTATAGCACAGCTGGAGAAGAGCTGTGTTGACGTGAGCTAAAGGGTGGTATATCACAAATGGGAGAGACAAATGGGGAGGGTAGACTGGCAGTACTTTAAATCACATCTGACAACCTCTAGGCCCCATAGGGTTGGTGTTTTTAAATTGTTACGTTGAACACCTTGTCTATTAAAAAACCCCAAATACTGCAAGCACAAGGTAACAGTGAGATCATACTGGTCAACATATTAAAAGGCAGTGACTGGAAACCACCAGATGAATCATTGCTGAGCTTTTCCTTTTAGTATCACAGCAGTGATGAATTTTAAGGAGGACACAGCTGAGGTCCCTGTAGTGTTCCTGCAGACATGTCTGATGAATGACTCCCACGTATGTCGTATTTGTTCTAGGTAGCTTGACTCATGGTCCTGTGATGAATCTGTGGTTAGAAAATTGACCACAGCACTCACGGAAGACGTATTTTTTTCTCAGTGCCTTTCTTTACTTTGGCACCTCTCTGCAAATGGCACCTCTCATCCCCCAAATGACTCCCCTCTCTTCTGTATCACTAAAAACTGCTTTTACTTCCAACCCCCTTCTCAGCTTATCTATGTCCTTTCTGTCTGTACTCTTTCAATACATACATATTAAATCTTTCAAGGTGTTCCAATGCAAGGTTCCACTGCACACCAGTTGGATTTCCATGGCTTGCTTTCTTGTATTTCTTGTATAGCGTGACCAGCAGGTGGAAGGAGGTGATCCTGCTTCTCTGCTCTGCTCTCGTGAGACCTCACTTGGAGTATTGTGTACAATTCTGGTGTCCTCAAAATAAAAAGGACATGGAACTGTTGGAACAAGTCCAGAGGAGGGCCGCGAGGATGATCAGGGGACTGGAGCACCTCCTGTACGAAGACAGGCTGAAAAAGGTGGGGCTGTTCAGCCTGGAGAAGAGAAGGCTGCGTGGAGACCTCATAGCAGCCTTCCAGTATCTGAAGGGGGCCTGT
>WYDI02037700.1:0-20769 GCA_009867235.2 Psittacus erithacus | reverse complement strand
CAACTGAAAACATCGGTGTTACCAGCGCTGTTCCCAGGCTGAAAGTCAAAACCACAGCACTGCACCAGCTACTAAGACGGAGAAAAATGGCTGCTACTGGTGAACCCAGGACACAGGGCCATGTATCATGTCAGCAAAGAATACATTTGGGTAAAGAAAAAGTAAGCTTTGTCACTGAAAAGGTGTTTTTCCTGAGGTCTGCTTACCTCCCTTATTCTGGCCACTTCTCCACTGGGGCTAAAGTATTCAGCCCAGCTGGGGATCCAAATCGGGCTGGATCTTTCTGTTCTAAAAATTAGCCAACCAAACCTACAGTAACAACAAAAACCCCCAAACCCAGAACAGTTCTTCCCCTCAAAACCAGCTTTGAGTGTTTTCTCCTTTATCTTCTGTTTCATTCAGGTTATACTTTATTAAATGTGTTATTCACATTTAGGAAACTGTCAGTTATATTCTTCATAAATCTTGCCTCATTTCTGTATGTATAAAGATTCCTTTCTAAAATGTGAGTGTAATGCAATGCCAGCTTTTGCTTTAGTTCCTCTCACAGTTGCTGGCCAAAGCGGACATAATAGCACTTCTTTCCTGTGATGAAATGGTGCTTCAGCAAAGGTCTTCTCTTCCTTCTAAAAGGGAAGAGCAGTTTCTGCCTTTCTTTAGTAATACACAGAAAGTGTAAAATAAAAACATATCCTTGCCTGCTTCTGTTAATATCTTTTAAACTACTATAGCTTACAAAAATATAATTCTCTTTACTTGTAATTAACTATTCCATTTCTTTTTGTCAGGTGTCCTTCTCCCATCTCCCCAGCAGTAGGGTAAGGGAGATAGTGAATGTGTTTGTTCATTGCTCACCTCTAGATGAGGAAGTACTACTACTTCTACTGAAATAGTATTCTGTGAGCGTTGTATGCAAGCTTGCCCTTTAACATTCTTTGGTCTGCGTAAATTTCAGTACTGTAGTACAGTAACTCTTGGGTAAGCCCATGGAAGCATTTTAATTTGGATCAAAAACTTGCCAGTGAAACAAATCATGATCGTTACTTGCTGAACTTTGGCTTGCCTCACAGAGTAGTTTCCGAGCATGAACTGAATTCCTTTAGGATGAAATTAAAGAAGCTGATGTGCTCCAGGAGCACACTTGAGGTACTCTAGCTGCTAATGGGGGTCAGACTAGAGCCAGTCTGTGTAACACCCAGAAACATAGAGGTTGTGAGTATCTGGTCCTTAACATAAGTGGTTTCTCTCCCCAGTTCTGCTCCTCTCTCTTTGCTGCGTAGCTTTAACAAATACAGAAGATGATGCATAAATGCATACATCTAAAAGCAATTGTAAGCTTTTGTTTTGTTTTTCACTCGGTTGTAGGCAATTGCCTTGTAAGACTTTTTTTATTGCAACTCTAGATTTTTCTTAGGTGTTTGGAGGTATTTGTTTGCTGTTTTTCAAATGTACCAGTATTTGTTGCCTCCCCAGTTAGGATGGAAATACAATGATGTAAATTAATTGGTCACAGGTGGTGAAGAGGTCTCAATTTCACTAGAGAGATGCCTATGAGGGTATGGGAGAGAGAGCAGACAAAAGAACATGAATATGTCTTGCTAGAGGTTTGTAGGACATATCTTTTGTAATAGATGTATCTACAGTGCTATGTAGGTGGATGTATCTGAAGAGTGCCACTAATTTAAAGAGGACGGAGATTAGGAAATCTTTAGGAAACCTGAGATTAAAAGCCTTTGTCCTGTTCTTGGCTGGTTGCAGAATTTCTGGATGACTTGGCTGTGTCCTTGAAGGATACAATTGCAGAAGTAGCTGCAGGGTTTGAGGAGTGGTGGTGTTCTGCGAATTAGAAATGTCAAAGTTGTGTTATTGGTTGTTGGCTAAGGCTCTGGATTTCTGCCCTGAAGACAGGAACCTGAGATGTTATTAAATGTAGTGCTCATGGTGGTTGTCATTCGAGGTGCACTTACTGCAACCAAAGTGTTGCACTTTCATAAGGCTATGTTTGCTGTGTCAGTAGGGCAGCTCCAAGGATGGCTGCAGTAAAGGATATTGCTCCTGCTGAAGGGATATCTGAGTTTGTTAATACCTATCCTGAAAACCACTTAAGTAGGCTAAATCCTGGAAATGCCATGTGTAAGATTTTTCATTCATTGCAGTACAAATTGCTTCTGTGCATGGAGTTTTACATGAGAAAATTTGTGCAGTCCTGAAAAAAAAGCTGTATTTAAAGTATACTACTGGATAGGAAAATGAGTTTAGTCTGTTTTTGTTGTACTATCTATTCTCCATCCATAAATCTTGGAAAATACTCTTAAATTGTGAATAATGAGAACAATTTTGAATGTCGTTTGTGTTATACCTTAGTTACTGGACTGTTCTTATCTCAACCAGTGGGATTTACATTCTTTTGATTCTCCGTCCCATCCCTCCGGGAGCAGGAGGGAGAAGAAGGGGAAGAGTGAGTGAGCAGTTGCATGGCTCTAAGTTATCAGCTGGGTTTAAACCACAACAAGTATGATCCAGTATATCTTTCAGCGATTAGTTATGAAGTGGTTAATAGGGATAACTTTCAGGAAACATTTTATGTGAATAATTCTGTGTTTTCGGATGAGTATCCCCGGTTTGTCTAACCCTAGCAGATTAGGGCAGTAAATTCCTGGTCTGTGGTTGCTGCCAGCACAATCCCATGTGACTCAGCTGAGCAGGGTGGATGGAAGCTTAACCACTCACCTACCTTTCGGCAATCTGTAGAAACTGTACTAAGTGTTGCCTGCATATCAGTGTGAGTCTTTCCATCATTTGTAGAGACTTGAACTTGCACTAGTAATAAGGACAAGAGAAGCAGCACATAAAATTTTAGCCAAAAAAAGCCCACCCTTTTTTTTCTTTGGTCTGTCCATCTGCATTGCTCTTAGAAAGTGTGTTCAAGTAGAGTACAGAGTAATGAATATAGCCACATTTGCATGGAAACTTTCCCTTAATGAGGGGAACGGTGTTACCTATTTTAATGTAGTGGATTTTCATTAAAAGCAGGAACTCCAGCACATACACCATGTAAAACGTGCCGGCCATGCTTGGTGGAAACAAGGTATGTAAATAGGAGAGATGGATGGGACTGAAATCCCTGACTTTCAGCAGTTAAGGGAGAAAACAGACACTTGGTAAGAAGCACTTTTCAGGTTCCAGTCTTTGTTACATTCAGGTGTCCCATTGTAACATTGGAGCAAGAACCAAAAGGTGGGTAAATTTAAAAAAAAAAAAAGGGGAAAGTGAAATAAGGAGTTTATTTTTTAAGTGAGGCAGTTTAACCCTTGGAATAGAAATGCTGAGGAAAGTTTTGAACTCCCTACCTTTTGATGTATTTGAACTAAAAGTGGTTTCCAGAAAGATGCCCAAGCAAAATTCTTGGCTCTTGGACAGAGGTAGTATCCCGGTGAAATATAATGGGTTGCAGTCTACAGGAGATGAAATGATGGGGATCCCTTTTGATGCCTTGGTGAATCAGTGAATTACTAGTAGTTTTATCATTGTCAGTAGCCATTATAAATGAACTACAAGGAAAAAAACCCAACCTTTTTTACCAGTTATCTTCCCCCTATGCTGCCTGAGAGTGATAGAAAGTTTCTCCTTTCCTTCTTATATGTTACTATAAATCTTCGTTGTAATAGCAAAGGAATAAGAAGTTATTTGTATGTGAGTTAAAAGGAAGTTTTCCTAAAAAGCTGCAGTCTGGAATATGAAATCCTACTGTTGGGAAAGTTTCTATACAGCACTTGACAAAACTTAATATATATTTACTTTTGGGTCTGAAAGCTGCAACTGTGACTGTGGAAAGGATTTCAGTCTTCACTTCTGCTGCATGTGGTCAGTGTTCATCCATGACCTCGTGTTAGCTCTGGTTCTAGGACCCTGATCTGGCTGTCAATACTATACAAACATACTTGTTTGTTTGTTGTGGTTTTTTATTCCCTGAGAGCTCAAGATTTTTAATTGGAATGCATCTCAATTACTATATAAATTCTGAGGAAAATACTTCTTTCTTTTCTGCTTTTTATTGCATGGACTACTGCAGTAAAAGAGGCTGAAGTTGCGTCTTCCTTATGAATGTGGAATGTGGTGTTTACAGTTAAAGCAGGTCCAAAAATACATTAACACTTGTTTCATGGCTTTAGTGGGACATGTTTGGCCATAGAAATGAGTAATGTCCACCAAGCTCTAGCAGAGTGACACCATCTGTTTGGTGTATCAGCTACTTTGTACCTCAGGGAACTATTTTCCTCCCAACAAGAAAAGTCGTGTTTTACATCTGATATATTCAGACTCGATTTTGAGACTGTGCCAAATCGAAAATGTTTTGTTGTGCTGTCTCTCTTTTCCTGACATTGCACATGGTGTGTAGACAAGGTCTGTATTTAAAAGTATTTGTAGAACTAGTGCTTAGTCATTGAGAATGAGTTAACTTTCTATGAGGGCTCTCAGATTTATCTGATAGATTATTTGAAGGATTTTGCCTGTAAGTAAATTCTTGAAGTTCTTGGTATAAAGACTGATTTGAGATTAAGTGTTCAACAAGTGTTTTTCAAAGTAATTAAAGCTTCTAGTATTTAATGTTTTATGTATGCAGATTAAAAATGAAGGTTGATTAAATCCCAACAAATGGAAGTTTATTCACAAATGGCAGACAGTAATGTCTCTTTTGTGACTGGTGGAACATTGTTGAGCCTACTTCATTATACTGAATATTGAACCATTATATTACTGCAATTTTTTCTAAGTGGCGGTGTATTTAAAAAGTGGGCAGTAGAATTTGATGCAGTACAGCCTTGGCTTTGCTAAGTAGCGCAGAATACTTCTTTTTTTGTCAAGTATCTGATTTATAGATATTTTTTCAGCTTGTGTTTTTGAAATGGCCAGGTGAGCTATACAAAACTCAACAAGATCAAGAGGCAGGCCAAAGTAATGATTTTTTTGTTGGAAAGTAATAGACATGCTAGTATAGCATGTAATAACAGCAGGTTTTACAGCATGCTGCAGAACAGTAGGAATGTAAAACACATAAATTACATAAATTATCTGTGCATAGATTTCTGGTTTCTGCAGAGTTCTGTGTTGTGGTAACTGATTCAGTCATTCATGCCTTCATGCCTTTTTTCTTTCCTCTCTTCTCCCCCCCGCCTCATCCCGGCCTCCAGTCACTTAGAGTTTCAATACATGAACTACTTGGCTGTCTCGGCTGTCTCTTCTAGACTGAGTACCTCAGCCTTTGAATACATATACTTGCTGTTCAGGAATTGGGGTATGGTCATCTTTGAAATCTAGCAGCAAATCAAACCTCAGTGCTGCAGGTGCTTGTGGGGATGACGTGTACACTGAGAAACATATTGACTCACTGATGACTGGTATATTTTCATAATGGATGAAAATTGTTCACAAAGGTGCTACACAAAGAAATTCTGTTCTGTTATCCTAAGGAAACAGGACATGTATGATCACATAAAAATGCAGAGGTAGTCTTTAAAACTGTCACATGGAATAAAAATGTTGTACTGTAGGTTTTGTGACTCTGGATTTCCCAGTCATTCCCTTGGCAGGATGTTTGAGCTCTCCAGTGGGTGTAGCTTCTGATATAATGAAGGGACAAGGGTTTGTCCTTTATCTGAAGAGCAAAAAATCCTACCTTTCCATGGGATTGGGCAAGCTGCCCACGGCTGTCTAGTTTTGTGGTTCCTGGAGATAAGAAATACCTTCATCTGACAGAGACCATATGTCCTTAACTTGGGTCAGGCAAGTCTGTTCCCAGCATCATGGCAGAAATAACTAGTGACTGAATTACCCGCATACTCTACTGGTGCGCTTGGCAGGTATTTAGAGAAGATACTTCTTATGCCCAGCATCTGTAGCTATGGCTTGAGTAGTGTGCAATAGTTCTAATACATCTGTGGGTTTGTTTTTTTTTCTTTTTTGATGTTTCATTAAGGACGTAAGGTGTCTGTTCAATAAATGGAACTTTCTGTTGATTATAATTAAATTTTCCAATAATATTTGCTTACAGCACCAACAGCTCATCAAAACAAAAAATGAAAGTTATTTTTGGTTTTTCAAGAGAGATAATTTAGTTCTAGGTGGCTGATCGAGTTAAAACTGGGATCAAATGACTAGCCTTGAAATGACAGCCTCTATGTCTTGTTCCACATCCACTGCAGTTAAAAATAATCTGAATTCTTAGTTTTAGCACAGAAGTTGGTTGGACTCCAGGGCTGTGCAACCCTTTTTTTTTGCAGGGAGAGGAGGAGGGAGTAAGTTCTTACATTTTCAAAACTACAGTCTCAGCTCCAAATTTTAAAATTGAAAACATTTTTGTGATGGGGCAACCATAGAGAGGAAATGTTTAGCATATATTCTGAAGTCAGATCGCAGAGGACGGGAAAGACTGGCTGGGATGAGGAGTGGGCAGAAAGTGAGTCTGTCCAGGAGAGGCACTACGCTGACTGCGTTGTGAACTTCTGACATAGGACAGCAAGCCAAAACTGGCTTGGAAGAAGTGGCTGTGCTGGACTGAGAAGCCTGAGTGGAGAGGGAGCCTGATGACTTTGTAGAGCTCTGTAGCCTTGGGTGCCTGCTTAAGCTTTATCTCCCATTCATTTGGGGTTCCTCCAACACTAATAGCTTTTCTCCCCTTCCTTCTCTCCTTTTAGGATAGCTGTATTTTACTGAATGCCTGTGGTGTCTAGAGAGTCATCATATATACATGTGCACACATGCAGATCATGGTGGAATTTGTCATTGCTGCTGTGGAAACTTCTCAGGTTTCAATTTCCTCTCCTTATCCTCTTTTCTATCAGGATAAAGAAAAACAACAAAGAAACACCCAGTGCACAAATTTAGAATATCCACCACACGCTGTGTGAGTGTGAGGTAACTTACCTGTCCAAATCATTATTCTGAGTCTGCTTTCTTGAGTGTTTTTGTAAGGGCTACTGCCATAGTAACACTAGGGTTTTATACTCTTAGGAGCTATATTTTGAAGTATACCAACAGAGACGCTGTGTTGCCTTCAGTTTCGTTATAAAGCCCTGGAACAGTTTTCTCCTGAGAGGTCAGACTTGTTTCAGTTCCTCTAATAACTCAAAAATCTGATTTGTAGTGGTCAATCTTTTTTTGTATGTTTTATATCAACACACACACACAAACACATGAAAACATTGTCCTGCAATGTCTTGTGTTTTAATTTTTGTACTCATCAACATAAATAATACATTATAACAGCTCATCCCTATGTCCATGATTCCTTCACAGTTTATCTCTTTCACAGCATCCGGTGCGGCGCGGTGCATCTCTTAATCATTTCTGTAAAAAGCAGAGTCACCAGTGACGTTGCACTTGTAGATAATCTGTGCAAGGCTTAGAACATGTGATGTTTCCTTTCAGGCTAGAGGTAACAGCCCTGGTTGTTGGAGAGAGACATGTGAAGAGTGTAAAGCCTTAAAATTTCATGGGCACTTGAGGGATTTGCAAACCTCATAAAATAAACCAGTGAGCAGTATGAAATATCTTGAGTGACCCCTCATCAGTTTCCAACAGTCCTGTGGAAAACACTGTAATTAATAGCTGTTTCTTAGCCAACAAAGGTTTCACAGTTTTGTTCCAGCAGGATGAAAACTTCCAGAAAATATTAAGTTTTTTGGGGGGTTGTTTTGTTTATTTGTTTGGTTTTTGTTGGGTTTTATTTTTTTTTTTCTATGGGAAACGATTCTGCCTTTTGAATGGTTTTATCCTGCATTGCAGAAAGGTGGGGTTTTTGGTTGGTTGGTTGGTTTTTATTGGTTTGGGTTTTTTTTTAATCAGGTTACATTAGAGAAGGGGAAGATCATCTGATCTAGTTGAAGATGTCCCTGCTCATTGCGGGGGAGTTGGACTAGGTGACCTTTGAAGGTCCCTTGGAACCCAAACTATTCTATGATTCTATGAAGATCATAATGGAGATAATATTTTAACGTTATGAAGGTATTTTCAATATTAAGCCTCTTACAGATCCACCTCGATGAACCGGTGACACCACAAAGCTCTTTCTGTTTATTTTTTTCCCTTTTATTTTTTTCATTTCTGTTGTGTGCCATATTTTGTGGCTGTCCCTATCCCTGTGACTCTCTTTGCTACAAAAAAAAATTCTTGCCTGTTACCATTTGAGCCCTTCGTGTATTTATGGATTAGGTTTTTAAGTAATACTTAACAAAAAATACATCTATTTTCTAATCATGTTACAGTCCTCTTCTGAGACTTGGAAGTGTCTGTACCTCACCTTGAAGTGTTTGAAAACAAGTCTCTTGTTAACAAGATTTAACATCATTTGGGAAAAATCTGTTAGCTGGCTTTTAAGATATTGCCCAAAGGCAGTGCATTCACGATGCAGCCTTCTCTGATGTTGGTGAAGCATGAAATTTAAGAGTCTCCAGAAGTTCACCTTGAGTGTAAAACTTCTAAGTAAAAACAGGATTTGGAGGCTGCCGAGAGGTTAATCTGGGTGAGGGTGTGTTGTTTTCACCAAGAAAAGCCTGTTCCTTTATGAATCTCTGAACCAGGACTTCTGGTGCAAAGGTACATAGCTCTGAATTTGAAAAAGTTGCTGAAATATCCCATCTTTTTTAGCGTACAAGACTGGGGGACCTTTCAGTATTTCTCTTCAAAGCAGCTGCTGGTTTGTTTTTTTGTTTTTTTTTTTGAGGGCTCTCTTCAGCTACGAGGCACGAAAGACTTTATTTGTGTGGTTTTGTACTTCAACACTTCCAGTTTAATTCTGAGAGAGCAGATGGTACATCAGCGTTTCTGAAAGTTTTGTTTAGACTGTGACAAGGCTTCAGTCCTCATCCAACATTGGATTGCTGTTCAGACATCAAGGGAAACAAAAGCATTTTTCTTAAATCTAAATAGATGGGATAAATATCAAGTGGATGAGAGATAATATTGTTATCCCCATTTTCTGTTTTTCAGTTTTTCTAAAATGGACAAGTTGCTGAGGTCTGACAAACCTGTCAGCAGCTTGTGCTGGCTGTGTTTGACATGGGAACAGTGTCCCCATATAGAGAGAGAATATGGAGGGAAGAGAGTTCATTCACTTCAAGTGATTAGATTTCACTGAATCACTACATAGACAGAATATTTGCAGACAGTACCATCAAATTGGAAGAAGAGGAGGTAAGCTCGGGTACTGGGAAAAGAAGTAGCTGCAAGGTATCAGTGTGGCTTGGTTGGAAGCCTTTAACTAGAACTTTAGGATTATTTTCATGGTGACATTTCTTGCTCAAGGGCTTCTGGTGAACATGAATGATTTTATGCAAGGGATGAATTTGAATGAGTGTCTTTAGTGTACCCTATAGTGATAATATATATCGATTGCAATCTGTGTTATAATTATTTGCATCCACTGATTTGGAGAGTTCATTCTCTACTCTGTTGGTATCTTGAACCGTTGAGATAAGTTCCTACTGTTTGGGCCATGACAATTGTTGAGCTGTTTTTGTCCTGCTTTGCTGTACTGCCTTGAAAACTTGGGGGTTGCGTGGCTAAGCATAAACCACTGAGGCTGGAAGCTGCAAGAAGCCTCTGAAACAGTCATTTGGAAGGTTAACCAGCTATCACTTCTGAAAAGGATTGTGAGTGTATTCATCCAATTTCACAGCTGTAAGACAGACTTTCTGTCCTCTTTTTTGGGTGTGTGCCCCTCGCCAGTCCTTTCAAAGAGTCTAAACATAATTTCTGGCAGAAACAGTATGGTTTATTCTGAGTTTTATAGTTTTGCCATTGATCAGGATGAGCCTTTTTGTGCCTGTATTTATGATACCTAGGATGTATAAAAGCTATTGTCTGCCCTTCCCCTCCTGTTTATTATTCTTTTTCTTTTAAAATGTACTCACGTCCCTGGAAGATGTCCTAGTGCTTACAGCTGAGTTGGAAGTTTGGAGGCACCAAGTAATTTGTGATAATAAACCAAGCTGTAATTGCACATAATACCTGCTTCCCAGGACAGTATACATTTTGGATAGTTAACATTTGTGAAGCACTTTGAAGTGCTACAATGATAGGTGCTTTGAAAATGCTGAATGTTACTATTATTCCCTAAAATACATGGCTTCCCACTAGAAGTACTCATAAACATATAGCTATTACTGTTGAGATTTACTTCAGTCTTCATCCTGGGATATGTGCTGTGTAAATTCAGTTGGAGATTTTAGTGGTATTTTTCTTAGAAATTAATGAAGCTACAAGTAGCCCTGCTGCTCAGAGAATAGCCGTATTCGAAAACACCATTCTACGGCTTTGAAGAAACCAGCCTTACAGAAGTTTCTCCATTCTTACAAGATACTCAGCTGGTAAAGCTGGATGTAATCCATGCTAACTTTTGACTCTAAGGTGACGGAGCTTAGAGCAAATAACCCTTTCGTCTAAGCAATATCCCCTTCTCCTCTGCAGTATAAACTGATCTTGAGAGGAGTAACAGAACAGTGAGTAAAAAGCTTTAATCCACTCATCCAGTCCCTGAACATTCAGAGCTAAAGCTCCAAATTCCATTTTCCTATTTTGAAATCTTACATAATAAAATCACCAGTTACTTGGATGTAACCTGCTTCTTGCTCCTCTGCTGCTGGCCATTGTGAAGTGCTCCTGCAGTAGCATATAGGAGTGGATCATGATACAGCTGTGATATCAAAAAAAAAGATATTGAAGCAGTTCGTGGCGTTTTTATATAATTATAATTGCAGATTTCAGACAAGGTGTTGATAGCTTAAATGCTGAAAGATGTGTGCAGTGTTGGTGGGCCACCCTCTGTGCACTGTGGCGTAGTCCAGTGTACACAGAAACTGTCTGAGGTCCTATGAAATTGTGGTTGTACCAGCACCCAATGGTACTGCTCTCCTTTGGACCCTGTGCATTTCGATCTGTTGTAATGGAAAGGGCTGGGAAAGGAGACTGACACATGGCAACAGCATGCGTAATCAGAGTGCAGTGTCAGATGCTGCAGCTTCAGCACCCAGTAATTTTGGTATCATCAGGTACAGTATGCAGTTGGGATGCTGTGGTGGTGTCAACATGTCACCTGTCATGTGTATACTGCTGGCACAGTGGTTTCTCACTCCACCTGTTTCTGAGTATGAATAGGATGATTTGCCAGTGTTTGGAGATGCAGATGCAAAAGTGTGCCTTCACCTCTCCCAGCCAATGGCAGACCTGAAAAGAAAGTCATAGACTTTTTACAAACTCATTTCTCTGGCGTGGAACATGACTGATCAATATTCTGAAATGCCAAATGCTCACAACATCCAGCCTGGAGTACTTGGGCTCCTGAAAACCACTCTAAGGCAGAAATGATTACAAACCAGTAGACAGTAGCCGATTTTCACCCACTGTGACAAATCCTTTTCAAATAGTTGCTTGAAAATGCAACTTTGAAATATACATTTTCTGTGTTTCTAGTGCTCTTTATCAGATAAGTATAAAGTTGTTAAATTTAATCTTAATCCAAAAAATTTTTGAACCGAAACACTACCACTCTGGATGTATTGTTATTAATCCCTTGAGTTTAGCAACATGCGGACATTAGAAGGGATGTTGTTTTGCTTTGATTTGGCTCTTGTGCATAGAAAACAGCACATGCTCTGCCCATCTGCTTCATTGCACTGTAAATCCAATTTTAACTTTTTAACATATTTTAATGCATAGGCATTAAATATTTTCTGAAATTTGAGTAGCCATCTGGCCTTTATATTTTTAAAGCAGACTTTATCGCAGACTTTATCTCCTGTTCTAGGTTTCAGGGTTGTTTTTTGGTTTTGGGGGTTTATTTATTTTATTTATTTATTAATAAAATTCTTATTTATTTTCTTTATTTTGATTTCTTACCTGACTTTAAGTCTTTAGATGAAGATCTTAAATAAGCAGGGACGATGAGACAAATTTTAGGTGTTTGAGCAGAACAATTCAGGTTATCAGTCTTTTGCTGTTAAGTATTCAGGGAAGCCTAGGTGAATTTGCTATTAAATTAGATGTCTGCAATGATGGTGAAATAAGTCTGGACCTTAGCATGGCAAAATGATTTCAGGACCAGTACAGGTGGGTTAAATCTGAAACACAACTTTTCTTTCTTTTTTTTTTCTTCTCCTCACTGCTATTAAAATTGCATTCTCATTCATTTTTATGAACATTTTTTATGCATAAGATGTAGCAATGTCTGAGGTGGATTTTCTTCACGTTTCCGTGCATTTCCTTTTGAAATGGAGAGCAAGCAGAAGAAGCTTCAGTGTAAGGAGGAACTAGGCAAGACAGTTACAGCCAGCAAAGAAAGGGGGCTTGGTTTGCAACACCTTTGAACCACTGCTGTGGGGGAGTAAGCCTGCTGACTGAAAATCATAGGATCTATTTCAGGACTCATTTATACCCAAGAAGTGGTGGCATAATTCTAGGGATTTATTAGAGTTATGCCATGATTTCAGAGTTGGCTCAAGCTGTGGTTCCCAAGGGAGAAAGTGGCATTGTGTCTGTGTGTTCTGGGGTGGAAAAGGGTAAATAGTAAACAAAGGTGACTGACAACGATTAATGTTTTGTAATTGTGAACAAGAAGAAGAAGCTGAGGACATTTGTACTGTGTTTTGTTTTTTTTTTTTTTTTCAAAAAACCAAACCAGCAAGCTGTTCAGAACAATGTGTGTGTGTATCAGCATCAAAATTAACTTTTCTATGTAACAAGAGCTTTGGTTTGTGTTGAGTGAAAATGCCACTTTGCTTTGAGTTGTTTACTGGCCTTGTTCATGAAAGCATTTTGCTATCAGGAGTGCAGGGAACATGTAGCGCACCGACATCTCTGAGGCTTATGCAAAGTCCCTGAATATGCTTTGAGATCCAAAGTTAAAATATGTATTATAAATATGCAGTTTTGCACTCCTGAAATGTTTTTCTGCCTGAAATTTAAAGGAATAATTTGTCCCTTGCAACATTGCCCAAGCTATTTGCAGTCTTGTTTTATGTTTTTGCTGTCACATGAAGGGAGTGGAAATCATCATTGTAGCAACTATGTGGCTTTTGAAGGGAAAGACGAAAGTGTTACCATTCTCCTTGAAGCATCAGCTCAATACAGGTGTTTTTTCCAAATGTTTTCATTGACTTGTAGTAGAAAGCTCTTCTCAGTTACATTTGTGTGCTTTCCGTTGGGATACAAAGCCAGGTCCACCCTCAGGTGGCTGAAATCAGGAGAAGTGGTCCTCATAGACCATGGCAAAGCATACCTCCAACAAGGAAGAAAAAAGGATTAAAATACTGTTTGTCAGTGAAGATACCTGACCCCATTGCCCTGATTTCTCACTCATATTGAGTGGCCTTGGTTGTTGGCATGAGAGTGCTCTGTGCCTGACTGAAGCTGTTTGGATCTTTGCAGGCTTCATTTTGCTTAGCTGTTTCTGGTTTTGCAGACAATTTGTGGCAGCCCTTAAAGGAAGGAGGCAACAGAACTGAATTATTTTTGACCTGTAATAAAATAGACAGTATTTTCAATGGAAAAGAAGAGCAAAGTGAACAGGTTTTATTGCTGAGTCCTCCCAGTTTCCACTTTCCTTCCACACCATTTCTCCCTATGTTTTGCCATGCTGGAAGACAGCTTGTGCTCTGCTTCCTTGGTGCTGCAGTGCAGACAGGCTACTGCCCACACGTGGCTTGCCAACCTTAGTGGGGCCTGCCCCACATCCACATACAAGCACATGATGAAAATTTGTTTGAAGGAATATGGGTGGTGTGAGTATTTCTGCTACATAAATGTCTGTGGACCGAGCAGGAACATCATGGTATAAAACCTGGCAGATAACATAGGTCAGATACTGTTGGCAGCAGGAAGGATATAAGGAGGGATTTCTTCCCAGCAATGTGCTTTATCTTTGTTCACTTGTTACATCGTCAAGACACAATCTCTGTGTTTATCTCACAGATGAAGAACAGAAAGAAGATTCATGTCAGATAAATGTTTGATTACTTTCCAAGATTTATAGTCTTTTCACCCTTTTCATGGAACAAGATTCTCTAATAAAGAACATAATAATCATGCACAGTCTTGCTTTATAATAATGTTGTTGGGACTTTTTTGAAAAATGTCTCACAGGGAAGTTGAGATGTCAGCTAGTCAAAGCAAAATCATTTCACCACAATAGTGCTTTTATTGTTGTGTGAGATAAAGAAGGTGCTGATGGAAGATACTTGTAAGAGATAGGTTTTGAAAACCTTTCTCAACAGTGGAGCCTGCAATATGCTCTTGGCTGGTATAGCATGTTGTCAGGCTTCAGAATAAAGCTACTTTCAATTTGATCTTGTTTCATCAACCACTTTTTCTAAGGCCCTATTTGTGTACTGCTCCCCACCTGTCTGTCACCTGGATTAGTGTATTATGAAAATGAAAGGCTCCAGATACTGTGTTTTGGAAATAGAAAGTTCTCTTATGCTTTAGCTATTTTTGGTTCACCTCTGGAAAAAATTCCATCTTTTCCATGTACCAGTTGTGGTTTCCCTGTTATTATTTTTTTTTTTTTTTCTTGAAATCAGACAGCAGCAACTCCACTCATAGTCAGTGCTCAGGAGTTACAGATACCATAGGGGAGGCTTGCTATATGTAGCCAGGCTTGCTGTATGTGCCCTCATGCTGTATGTAGCCATTTTCATAAAGGCAAGGGCCCTGAAACACAGATAGTATCCTACTGAAAATCAGGACATTTTGGGAATAATTGACAGTTCATGACTGGCTTAGTCTTTGCTCTTGCTAGTGAAAAGGACTGTTTGCATGCACAGTCCCTGGCTTCTTTGTCCTGTTTTTTTTGCAGAGTATTCTTTGCCAATGCAAGCCCAGCTGTGTCAGGATGGGTGCTGATGTGATTTTCCCTTCCCATGTGTTTTAGGGAGTTGTGAGGTATCTTGTTAAGCAGATGGGAAGCTCTGAGCTCTGGGCTGTTGGGTGTGGTGTAGATCAGCTGCCCCTCCACACTCTGCACATCAGACCTCTGTCAGGATGCAGTTGTGCCAGCTGTGGCACCTCGTGTATGGCTGAGAGCCTCACAGTTCCTGTAAACCCGTAAAATTTTCCTGCAGCATCTCAAAATGCACATGAATGTCTAGAGGCAGACAGGGATTCTATATGTGTCCATCTATATGTGTCTATATAATTCTCTGTCAAGAAGTAAATGAGAAGAAAAGCTGTTTGAAAATGCTTTTGTGCACTGATGGTAATAAACCGCCTGGGAGTGACTTTGCCTGGCTCACCTGCATGTAGTGTTTATGGCAAGCTCTGCTCCCCAGGAAAACCCTCTGGCATTATGCCACAGCAGTCCTGGATGATGTGGGCAAGCTGGGGAGTGACAGCCTGAGATCCTAGGCAAGTCTAGGTGTCCGGCTGTGAGCTGTATTTGCAGATCAGATATGGAGCTGTGTTTCTGAAGTTGTTGTATGCAAGCACAGCCATGCCAGAAATGCAGACCCTTCCCTGGCTAAGCACAGCCCCTCTCAGGAAGCATGAGCAGTCGTCTAGGAAATGACATTTTAAGAAACTGTTACATTAGCAGTTGTAAATAATTGCATTGTACTTTGTGTATTATTTTTTTAAGGGTCTTCTGGATTTAAGTTATTCAGTTACTTAAAGAAGGAAATCCTTGAGCTCTCTCTTGCCTGCTAAAGTCTTGGCCAGGGTGTTGCTACATCCACAGGGTGCTTGCTGCCTGGCAGGTCCCAGTGCCACAACACCACAGCCTGTTCTCACATGCTGTGCTTTCATTATAAAATCACAGAAGAAATAGGATTATTACTGTATATTAAATAAGTAATTACATTGCTTAGTTTATTGGAAAAACTATGTATTTCTAGTAGAGAGCATTATCTCACAGACATCTTGCAGGTAGCAGAGGTGCAGGATCTAACTCATGAGGTTCATTTCTACAGTTGATCCTGCACCCTGCCACAACATCCTTCACCTCTGAAATCCCCCTGTGCCCATAGTGGGGGCAGCCCAAAGCTGTGGCCCCCAGCAAGGAGCTCTGGGGTGCATGTCATACCCATGGGATTTTCCAAGGAAGGAAGATGTTCTTCCCAGTAATACACAGCGCCTTTTGATCTTGATCAAATGCGGGAAGTGAGCAGTGGGCCTCTGTCCCTGTGTGTTTCTTTGGAGGCGTCTGTTTCAAAGCTGTAGGGTGGAGAAGTTCCTCTGCTTCCTTCACACCCTGACTTCTGGTCTGTGAAGGGGTGAGAGGTTTTCTGTGTGCTGTGCCCTCCTCTCGTTAATGTTTCCAAAAGGAGTGTGTTCCTGCACGGTGTCAACAGTAACAGGCTTTTTTCCCGAAGGGCTTGTCAAAGCGTCTTCAGTTATCCCTGCAATACTTTTATCTATTAATATATAAGAAGTATTTAAAGAGAACTGTTCATTTTTTATGCATTTAATTCCTGATGCTGACACTTTGTTTTTCAAAGTGGAACTAGAATTGCTGAGGAGAAACAGTGCCAACGTTACATACAGCAGTAGTGGCGACCTGTGTAATGCTCAGCCAGGGTTTCTTATTGACAAAGACCAATTAAAAATGGATAAAGCTAAAGAGTCTTCTTTTTCTCTTTTTTTTTCTTTTTTTTTTCTTTTTTTCTTTTTTTTTTCTTTTTTTCTTTTTTTTTTCTTTTTTTTTTTTTTTTTTCTTTTTGTGTGGTTTTGTTGTTGTTGTTTTTGTTAGTCAAATGGCCTGGCATGAACTGTCCCATGCAGTTATTCATTTTGCGATAGAACAAGGTGATTTAAACTATGGGTTGGTAGAAGGCTTTGATGCCAGTATCTGTGATCTCTGGGGACTCAGAAGAACCATGGGCTGGAACACACCATTTTCCATGAGCAATACTGCTAAGTTCTTCAGCACAGCTGCCTTCTCCCTATGTATTCTATTTAAAAGTCTTAAATTAATTTCTGAGAGCAGCTCCTCAATGCAGCCACGAGCATCAAAGGATTGCCCAAAGCTCTGGGGTAGACATGTTGATTAAGGCTGATTACCATGATGAATGCGCTACATATGATTTAATGCCCCCCCCTATAAATATTGGGCATCCAAGAGTTTGTAGCATGTGTGTGGAGAAGCTGGTTAAGAAACCGTGCTACAGCTATTGCTTTGCAATTTTTTTTAGGGCTTTTTTTTGTTTTTCCTGGTAAGTCCTGATCATGTTACTTTTCTATTTTATGTTTTATTCAGTGATTAGATGAATATCATGTTTACAGCAGTCAGGGGTGTACAGGATGTGTTTCAGAATGAAAAGCAATTTTTTTTTGTTTGTTTTTGGAGGAGTTCGTAATGACTTAGAAACAGCTTTGTGATATAGTGTGTTTTGCTTTAGGTTTACTGACGAATGTTGTTTTTTTCAACCAGAAAGCTGGCAGGCAATTGGAAACAGTGACCTCATTTATCCTACTAGAGCTCACTCTTCTTGATGGTTTCATCAGCCAGTGGGAAGACGTTTACTGTTCAACTGCTGCCAGCAAAGCCTGTGCTTATTTTCATCTCTGCAAACTCAGTGAACGTATTGAACACTGCGTCAGCCTGAATAATGTTATACTCCTCTTACAGGGTACCAAAGTTTGGTATTGAGATAGGAACAGAAGCAGGCCCACAGTGGCTGAAGCAGATTAGTTCAGTGATGTATTTTTTTATAGGTTTATGTGACATGTGCTGTAAGGCTGTATATAATTTGAACCTCACTACCTAGAAACCATTTGAGGAAACAATGCAGCATACTGGTACTGGTTTAGTGAAACTGATACTTTTCCTCTTTCATAAAAGATGCAGGAAAATCTACACATATGTAATATTATTGCCTTGGTTTTTAGGAAAGAAGTTACTGAACCTACTGCAGATTCATAATGTTCATAACTATTTTTAACTTTTAGCATGGAACTCACAAGAATGTTTTGCAAACTTCAGGGTTAGTAGGAACCAACAGCAAAATGAAATCTATTTTAAAAAAATCATTATTCCTGCTTTCCTAGAAACAGTGGAAACTGCACAGTTGCCGGAAGTGTTTTCTACTCCAGATTAGTTGTTTTCATTTTGTAAAATTGTGCTTCTTAGGCTTTTTGTACAGTACGAGTTGTGTAAAGTTCAGTACAGCCTAACTCAAAGTTATGCTGGATGGCAGATATTCAAGTATTTCTTTTTGCGTTGTTTACCTGGTATTAGCAACATATACGTAATCTCTACAGTGTTTGCTGTGTTAGTGAAGGGCAAAAGTTGCCTTGGCTGCAAACTGGCAAAGGCAGGCTTGTTGGCTGCAGATTGGTAAGTTTCTTTTGTACATGTCCTGGCAGTAATTTTGATTTGTATCTTACTTAATGGAACTTCTCAGGACATTTTAAAGAACTAAATAGATCTGTAAGAGTTCTTAACAATAGTATTTACTTAATACTGTTTAGTTTAAACAAAGGAATGCCTATAAGTAATCATAAATAATGGTGATTATCAATGGTTTCAGCAAGTTTTCAGACATTAAAAGTCACAATTAATTTACATAATGCCTTTTCTTCCTCATTTTACACTTGGTTCAAGCAGAATGTATATAGGCAATGTGATGGTTTAGAGCTGATTGGAATGCCTGCAACTTGTTTTGGGCTGTTGGAATAGTTTGGTTTGACAGACTGATGCCTTTTAGATAAGTCCTCAATGAGAAAAGATACTTCTAGGTCTATTTTTTTCATATGAAGATGTTTGGTATGATGTTCAGCATGTATCCATTTGTATTTGAACATTTTTAAGGAAGAAGTTCTTCACAGTGTGGGTGGTGAGGCACAGGAACAGGTTGCCCAGAGAAGTTGTGGATGCCCCATCCCTGGAAGTGTTCAAGGCCAGGTTGGACGGGGCTTTGAGCAACTTGGTCTAGTGGAAGGTGTGTGCCCATGGTAGGGCGGTTGAACTACATAGTCTTTAAGGTTCCTTCTAACCCAAATGATCCTATGATTTTGGATACATCACTCATGAAAACATATTTTTTTCCTGGTGGCTTTTTAAAGATGAAATGGCTTGATTGTCATTTCTTCTATGATTCTGGAGAAAGAAGTGTGTTTCCAGAACAAAAAGCCAGACAGCTTGCCTGTATGCTCAAATGCTTAAAGGGAGCTTTGATCTTGAGAGTGAAGGAAAGAAAAGGAATACTATTCCAGTTGTATGATGTCAAAGCTGCTTGATGAATAGACAAGACATCTTTGGAGATGTTTCATTGGCAAATCATATGCAAAGGAGAAAAAAGCAGTAGTAAACTGAATGTGGGGTTCAAGAACTGGCAGACTACCAGGTGCTGAACCTTCTGCTAGAGCCTATGCTGGGAGGCTGAACTACTGCTCCAGTGCCTTGCTGGGGAGTGCACCAAAAATGAGAGCAGTAACATGCTGATTAACGTACTGAATGCATTCTGTGCTTCCCTGAGTCAAGTTGAAGGCAGGAGAACAGACATTCTTGGCAATACTCTTGCCATAAACGCATGTAAGAGGATGACACCCAAAAAAAATTGGAACTGCCTTTGACCAGTGTCTAAAGTACATATTTTACTGTTTCACATTGTGGGTGACGGGACAGAAATAGTTAACGAAATGGATCAAGGCCCCTGGTCTGATCGGGCACCTTGGTCTGATTGGGCGCCTGGTCTGATTGGGCACCATTACCTTGGGAATGGTAAAGACAACAATGAAGTGTTAAGATTGGTTAGCAAAACAAAGCAGGTCGTTTGCAAGATAAAGCAGGATGTACAACTCAAAGACAGATCACAAACAATGTAAATATTTGTAACCCTTAGTAGTTTTGCTGAATCAGGATGACAAGGAAGCAAGAGAGTGGAAAGTTACTGCTTAGGACTTAGTGGACTATAAAAGGGACAGGAGAGTGCAATAAAGGTCTTCAGATTTCACCAGAACTGGAGTCTTTGGTACGCCACATCACATAGCAGTAATTTTTTTCTACTATCAAGTTTTGTCTTCAGAAGCTATTTAGGTATCTGCCAGGAACATCTCTAGTTCATCTGAGAAACAATGCAGTGGATGCATTACACAAAATAAACAGTTTAAAATATATAGGATAGATGAATTAGTAGGTTTGCATCACATCTTTGGCAAATTTGAGGTGATTTCTGCAGCATTCAAGGTTGAAGAAAGGCAGACTAATACTGGGTTTGTTTGAGTAACTGAAATCTCATCGAGTTTACTAGCAAGACTTTTCTTATCATAATTAATTAATAGTAAATACTCTTGGAAACTGCTTACCTTTGCTGACTTCAGATTCTTGTGGAATAGGTTGAACTCTGATATTTGCTGTACAGCATGCAGCTGAAGGCAAACACATCCATCCCAAAGACAAGGCTACCCGATTTGCTATGGCAGCGTAATGAACTTGTACTGAATATTTATTCAGTATCTGCTGTCTGTATCACTGTATTTGTGTTTAATACTTAACGGAGCTGCCTGTTACTGTTCTTATTTCCTGATTATAAACAATGGTGCAAAAACCATAAAGTTCCCAAACTGTCATTGTCCTGGACTTATAAAATCATTTGCTTAGCTGTCCTGAATTTAAAAAACCTCAGTTCTTTCATATAATTGAAGCCATTTTGATGAGCTTTTTTGTCATCTGCTTAAGGAAATGGCAGTTGCATCTTTGACATATGAATTATAGAATCATAGAATCATAGAATAGTTAGGGTTGGAAAGGACCTTAAGATCATCTAGTTCCAACCCCCCTGC
>WYDI02037697.1:0-22005 GCA_009867235.2 Psittacus erithacus | reverse complement strand
AAGGAAAGGAAAGGAGAAAGGAAAGGAAAGGAGAAAGGAAAGGAAAGGAGAAAGGAAAGGAAAGGAGAAAGGAAAGGAAAGGAGAAAGGAAAGGAAAGGAGAAAGGAAAGGAAAGGAGGAAGGAAAGGAAAGGAGAAAGGAAAGGAAAGGGAAGGGACAGATGATCAAGAAAAGGAGGAAGAGGAGTTTGAACTTCATACAGAATGAGAACAAGGGTCTTTGAAAGGTGATACATGAAAAAGAGGAGAAGGTTATATGAGAGAGGGAAAGATATAATCAGCATAGAAGTCATCTTGTCCTGAAATTTGATGGAGACTGGAAGTTTCATTAAACATCTTTCTCCCTAGTGAATGCCATGAGACAAAAGGAATTGCTTTTGGAAAACAAGGCACTTCAACAAAACAAGGTGGGATTACTGTCAATAGACTAGGTTACTTATCAATACTGAAGTTCCCTACTACACATAAGAATTCCATCATCCTTTCTATGATTTGTAGTAAATGAGCACAAAATCTCCTAAAAGAAAAATTAATGCTGTCTCAAAGCCAAGACAAACAGCATCACCCCAGCAAGTCTTTAGGTATGTTTGAATGGTGGTCAGTACCAAAGTCAGTGCAGAACTCCTGAACAAGGAGAGTCAAGACTTAGCATGTCAGAGCAGTCGGGAAGTTTTAACTTGGATTAGGTTTTAAGTCCCAGTTCACTTTTCCCAGCTCACCACTGGAATTATCTGCAAAGGGCAATGAGTCATTAATTCTGACCCCTAAAATATCTGTCCATGGGAGTTGGGCTCTTTGTCCTTGAGGATCTCTGGCTGTTGCTTTATGGAGCTGCAGCCCAAGAAGGGAGACAGATGGTACTGATGGACTGAAATTATACTCAGCTAAGTGCAAAGCTATAACTGTTATTTGTCATTCTAACATCACTGATTTGTCTAGAGAGAAAAACAATTTGTTGGGGGAGTGAGCAACCGACTGGCTGTGGCCAGGCCAGATTGGAGGTGGGTGTAAGGCTCAGTACACAGAGACCCAGGTGCCATCAGCACTCAAGGGAGGCTATTAGGATGTCATTTCAGTTTCTTTCTCTGTCTGTCTCTCTCTCTGCTTGCTGTGGAGGTGGAAGGTGCATGTGTTGTGAGGTGAACTGGGGAGTGAAGATAAAAATCTGTGGTAAGGAAATGCTACAGCTTTATCTCTGTTCTTTGATGTGGCAGGACAAATTAATTGATAACAGAACCAGCCAAAGCAGATGTGGTCATGGCCTCCTGAACTGCCCTATTGGAAGGAAAGGGCCTAGCAACATCAAAGACAAAGGTCAGCCAGCATTCCCAAAGCACAAAAAAACAAATCATGACAGGCAAATAGCTCAGGCTGCCATTGGAAAGGGGTTATTACCACAAAAGATGATGTCTGGCACATGGCCACTATCCCAAGCAGCTGGATTCAGTGACTCCTCTTCTCTGTGATTTCTTTCTGTACCCAAAGGCAGAGTTTGGGCATTACATTTTTCTGTAAAAGTGACTGTTACTTTGTATGTAGTGGCACAGGCAAATTAAAGCACAAAGCAGACTGCAAAGGAGCAGACCAAAGCCCACACAATGGAATTAGAAATGCAACCTCAGCTAGTATGAATCCTCTTGTAGCCATGTGTTTTGAAACTACAGTAAACCTATCTTCTCACTTCCTCCTAAGAGTGAAACGATTTGGATTCTAGTCCCAATTCTACCATTTGCTGGCTGTGGGCCTTGAGCAAATCAGTTCCTCTCTTGTGTCTGACCTTCATAAAATGGAGGTGACAAAGAAGGCCACTCTGAGACCTCCAGAGCTAATGCAACTCCAGATAACATTAGTATTTTTATATCTAGTATTGTTTGTTTCTACCATTCCCTTTACTGTTTTCTCTAACAGTATCTAACAGTTTTCTCTAAGTATCTTGTTTTTCTAACATGCTCCCCCATCCATAACAAACATTTCAGAAAGCACCAAACACTGAGGACTGACACCAGAAGCTCTGACCACACTGCATTTCTCGGCTTGATGTCTTTGTTCCCTCTTTCTCAATCTGGAACAGAAATAAATATTTGTCCTTCAAATACTATGACCTTCAGAGCTGAAATCCTCACCCCCCTGGCAAGCAGTTATTAACTAACTGGAGTTGTAGATGTTCACTTTTACCATAGTACTGAATTCCTGACATTCATGTATTCATCCTTGGCCCCATCATACGGCATCAGCATGGTGTAATAACATCAGCATGCCATTAATCCCTTTTTCTTCACATGCTGCCCAGGTGTTTGTCCAAGCTATGTCTCAGTTCCTTGTCACTGATCTTATGCCTCTGCTCTCTGATTTTCTGCTGGTAAGAAAGCCAGGAGACCAGAAAATGCCTGTCAGAAGTTGCTGGCTAGAAGGGAGCCATGAAACCTTCCAGCCTAGCCCCTAGACATCCCAGGACATAAGGTCATGTAACAGAGAGCAATTGCCCCACAGCTGAGAAGTAATCAGAGTGCCTAAATGACTACTGCACCCTCAGCTAGGAAACCTGCAGCACAGTGAGGTCTCTGACCACATATTGCAGGGGTTAAGACAACTACTTTTCTATCATTCATATAGTAGAGCGGCTACACAGGACACAGACTATGCCATGACCTCGGAATTAGTTTCTTTTCACTACAGTAAGACAGTTCCACAGCGGATCTTGGTGTTCTCAGGCATCCCAGGCGTGTTACACAGCGCTGGCTACCAAGAGATGCTCAGTTGTTCCACTTTTAAGTGTCCTTGTGCCCATTATAACATTGTAACAAAAATAACCAGAAGCGGGTATATGTTCCCAGCAGGCATCAGTGATTCATAGCAAACTGTACAAACCAATGCGTGACATAGATAAAGGCATTTGAAGCCCCAAGACACAGTTCTGGTGTGTGTGTACCCAGGACTACCTCACCAGAAAAGAGGACTGCAAAAGCTGAACTCCCATAGTGTGCCACAGTAACTTGGTGGGACAGGTCATTGTAATCAGCTGGGTCCTGTCCTTCTCCTGTGGAGAAACTTAAAGGAGAGACCTGGGAAAAGCTCTGGAAGGCAGTCTGGACAATGTTCTCCAAAGCTTTCCTACAAGCAGTATGGACAGCTAAAACTGGTACCCAGGGCACTGCAGAAACAGAGGGATGCTTGCTCTCCCCCTGCAGACTTGCAGCTCCCCTGGGGAAGGGAATCTCTTGATACAGTGCAATGCCTATTTGGGTTTTTGTTTATTTGCTTACTAGAGACAAGGGTTGACCCTTTTGTCCCTCTTCCCCAGGGTAACCTTGTGGACATGGGAGGTTGTACTGCTGGGAAAAGGTGGATAAGAGGGATTAGCAAATGTGCCACACAAGAGAAACAAAACAGCCAGTGGGATGTTTTTAGACATGAGAGCAAATACACCATTTCAGACCTAAAAATGAGCCCTACTGGTTTCAGGGGGAACACTCCTGTTTGCAAAAGTGAGAATCTAACCCACTGAAGTTATTTCTGATTTAAACTCAGTGTAACTGTTGTTAGACCCAACTCACACAGTTCTGGCAAGTCTGAGGAAAAGGGGATCTGGTGAAATCTGTAGTTTGAATGAGAGGCAGTACTGGTCTGGGCCATGAGAACACACACCAGGAAAGCTGGTCCTGGGTCTCCAAGTGACCCTCATTCACCAACAGTTTTTCTTGGTTTCCCTGTCCATCAGGATGGGAAAGTGACACCGACCCTTTCTTGGAAAGTGATGTGACAAGCAGTATTAGACTGTAAGACAGCTGTGGGAAGCACTGAGAGATCTCTTGGAATTACAGATACAGAAACAGGGAAAGATTTTGTCAGCTGGATACAAGGACTGAAAAAAAAGAATATTCTGACATGCTATTGCTGCTGAAGTACCCTCCCTAGAGAGGTCTTGCGAGGGCATTTCTCAGTGCCCACTCTTTATCTGAACTCCTCCACATGCCTCAATCCTAATCCAGCACAGCAGAGACTCATCCTATTGTGTTAAAATCAAACATACTCACAGGTAAATGTCACTCTGCCATAAAAAGAAAGGAAACCACTTAACTTTCTGCTTCTTTGTCTACCTCCCTCCATAATAGTTCTTGTCAATTTACATTATTCGTGACTAGCAGAGCTAACTTAAAATATATCTTTCAATGGAATATAATGCAAACAGTTTTCTGTGTGGGCCGGGTAAAACAAAATAATAATTACAATACATGATGATAGTGCGTATAGCAAAATATTATTTCGATAAAAAGACTTTTGTGGCAGGAATACATACTCCAGCAACAACAAAAAACACTGAGAAAGAAAAACATCTCTGCTAGCATATTAGATTCTATCAATGACACTGATGGTTTAATTGTCTAAATAAACATTGTGTGTAGATAAAGTCTGACCTGCAAAATGAATCCTTAGATCGACAGGATAAAGCAAATCAACTTTATGCCTCCCACCAGATACATAAGCAGTCTTCTCCCTATGTGGGCACTCCAACTGCAAGCATCTGTCAGGATCATCTATTCTGGTAGCTGAGGTTTGGTAGTTTATGATAATCTGACGAAATTGCATCAGTCCATTTCAGACATTTTTGTCCTCTCTTCTCAGCAGTATGATTACTTAGCATTATGTCTCTAAAAGAACATGAGGCATACATAACTTGATTGTGCAACTTAGGGTAATGAACTACACTGTGCGTGTGTATACATCACATGTATGGAATTTATTTAGAGAGTAAACACGTAGCAATGTAGCTCCCCTATCCTAAATCAGTGAATAGAAAATCTGAAGGGAAGGTTTTTTCACTGATCTAGCTGAGCTTCTGCTAGCTTCTGTTAGCTTTTCTGCTGGATGTTTTCTGCTTTAAAAGTAAAGTAAATAATGTTGGATTAAGGGACTCAGCCTATCAGGTCCCAAAAGTTGTATGAAGTATTAAGAAGATACGCAAGAGTATCTAACAAGGTAATTCAAGGTTAAGTCTGCTGCAGAGCCAGAGCAGTCAATATTAAGATGATAGTTGGCATAAAATACTTAAAGCAAAATCACACCCTAACTCAGAGCTCCAAGTGAATCCAAGAGACAGCTGACTGTACACAGAGGATAAGTTGACAGGGATATATTCTCTTACAGCCTTAACCAGCCCCACAGATCACAGTCACACAGTGACAAACACTTGATTCAAACAAGACTGCTAAAACAAAATACAGCTGTAGAAGTGATTGGAACGTGTTGCACTGTGTGAGAAACCACAACCTGTGATGTCACCTGCTATGCTGAAATTGCCACTGTTAGGAATTTTTCGGCAATATTATTGCTGGAAGAGGTCCTTCCCATGTTACTACAGAGTTCTGATGAACTCCTGTTTATTCATCTTCCCCAGGACTATGGTGACCTTTCTGCAGGGTGAAAATGCTTTCAGAAACCATTAATCTCTCCTTGGGTGGCTAGAGAGGACCCATGGAGAAAAAGGCTTCCACAATCTTCCTCATCCCTGTCAACAAAGATCAGAGCCAGAAACTAGGTTTCTTGTTTGGCAATGTACAGGAATAAGCACAAAGCTATTACAGGGCAGGGCTCTGTAAAGATGAAGGGCTGAGAAACACGAAATGGAAAAGCAACGCTGCTCAGTAAATATTGATAGATGTTCCCTGTACTCCCTCTACCTCTGTTGCACAGCGATCCCCTTCACCACTGCCTTTCATGCTGTCACTCTCTATACTAGAACATTTATTCCCTTCACCTTTTGGTTGTTTAATTTAAAGCAGGATTCTGCATTTGCTTTGAAAAGTAAAGAGGTAAGAGAGATGGTAGGAAACTTTCCACTCAAGACTTTCTGCTCAAGGACGGCAGCACAAATATAACCCCAGCTTATTGCATGAAATGAGGTGAAAGGTTTTGTCGGTGTTGATCAGTGTTCATTTCACTAGTACTGATTGCGCATTTTGGTAGAAAGATCAAGGGCTGAATGCTGAATGGAAGGAAGACTAAACTAACCTTTCTTCCCAGGAGATGATCATTGTAGGTCAGGCTTGAAGCATATTAGCTGGGTATTATAAGGGGAAGCAATGCTGAAACTCCTGCTGTGCCTGTTTGGCAGATAAATAAAGAATTTCAAGCTCTGGGGCAGACAGATCAGCAATAAATTCGTATTAAGAAGTGTCTGTGAGATTTGCTAACAACTTCAAGTCCCTCAGGGCCAGGACCATGGCCTTTCATGTGTTTATAAAGCATGCAACTCAGTAGAGCCCTGGTACTGAGCAGGGCAGCCACATGTGCCTACAGTACAGGTAGGAACTGTGCAACAGTTCTGTGGCATACACGTGCAAAGAGGAGCAGTACAAGTTCAGCAGTACACACCTTAGGTTTCAGTGCTAAATGCTCTATGCAGTCTTCTCTTCGTTCTCCTGCTAAGCAAGGCAGCTTCTCCCCAAAAATAGACAGAGAGAGGTGTTTATTAAAGTCCTGGAAGATAGCTATGAGTTTGAGTACAAGTCTGGTTGTCGCAAACTCCAGAGTGAGTCCAGTTCCTGCTTTACCACAAGTTTGGTTCTTAATCAAAGAGCAAGGACTTGGGATGGGATGCTCTCAAAATGTCTAAATTATTTAAGAGCAAGAGAAGTGACTGAAGTCTGGTGTGCTCCTAAGCTTCTTGCTTTTGCAGTAGCATGCCTTTTCTCTCTGAGCAGCATCCATACAACTGAACTGAAACTGCAGCGTAGAAAGGTGCTGTGAGGTTGAATTTAATGACTTTTGCAAAGCACTAACATAAATACTGAGTGTCACTCAGTGGTAGAGAGAGTTATGTGAGGTGGAGGAACAAGATTCTCTCACTAGATTGCTTTCAGTCAGCCACCTATGCTTTTGCCATGCAAAGTTGAGGTAGAATTCCCCATTCAGCTACCCCTCCCTATCATAATGGCATCCTGGTTTCTGCCAGCTTCCCCCTTTCAAATTAAACAAACAGGTTCAAATGTGAAAACTTCCCTTGGATGGGGTATTCTTGGAACTGTTTGTGGTTGGGCAGGATTTGAGTCTGGCATACTGTCACATACAAGAGGGGAAGCAGGGGGACACATTGCTGCACAGAGTTTATATGGACAGTAAATTCATCCTGTCTTCAAGAGGTCCTGCTTTCTCTGCCCCCTCTCCATCATAATTAGACACATCAAAGAGCTGATCTGTCATCTGAAATGGCAAGATGCCTAACATTTATATCAGAAGGAGTCAAGCCCCAAGCTAACAAAGATCAAGAACATGATGGTGAATGTGAGGGGGGAAAGTCTGTCTGTGCACCCCAAGGAAGCTATGTGATGGAAAGTGTACAAGCAAAGAAGAAAAGGCAATCAACCTTCCAATTAAAATCCCTAAGGATGAGAGTTTTGTCTGTGTTTGTATTAATCAAGGATAAGAAATCAGACAACTCAGTGAGACAGGAGGAATTGTACTGAGAAGCAAAGGGAAAGCTGGGGGTCACTGGGGGGTGGGTGCACACAGGAAGAAAGAAAACAATGACTAAAAATTTAAATACAAGGTGCTTAAAGGAAATAAAAACCTCCCCAGGTGCCGGGAGTGTTCTAAAGGCAAGACTGGCTTAACTCACCCCTCGACCTAAGCAGCAGGCTTTCTTCAAAGCAGAGACCCACTCAAGTATGCTTATGCAAAGAGGTTTTAAAGCTTTTATTGACAGCACTTAGCAACTATGGCTTTCCTGAACCTCAGCTTGCCTAAGGTGAACATTGTGTAGGTTTAATTTCTTCCTCTGGTCAGGAATGCCGTCCTTCACTCTAGATGCTGGGTGCAGTGGAGGAAAGGTTCTTGCCCACTTATGTAGCTTTGAACCAGGAATTCTGCAGCTATCGCTACCTCTTGCACCCACAAGGAGCAGATCTCAGTCAAACTCATACTGATTAGCCTAAGGCAGTAGATGGTGTCAGTGTCAGAGACAGGATTAAAACTCCAGTGGTTTTTGGCTGCCAGTCTGATGCTCGAATCACTAGACCACACCTCTCATTATAAAATAATTGTCTGATTTTCCCTTTGAAATCAAAGCTGTTTACAATTATATGGGAGAGAGCAAGAAAATGCAATCTGGGATGGTTCTTTTTAAAAGCATTTGCACCTTTTTATGTAAAATTTCAACCAGTGTGTGCAGTTGTTAGGGAACTCTATTTAATCCCTTCTTTTCCCCTCAATTTGACAGTAGGATTTCTTTTGGAGAAACTGTCCAGACTGAGATGAATTCATGTATTTTTATCTTACTGAGAACTGCTGATTGTGACGAATATAAAATGTTACACTTTCAGCATAACATCAATGTCTGCTGCTCAATGAGTAGCTGAAGACTTTGGCTATGGATATCTTAGGAATTTATGAGTGTTGTAGAGAAGCAAGGTTTTTTCTGAAATCATTCAAGACAAGCTCATAATACCATAAAAAAATAAGAATTGGGCATGTGTTTCTCTATGAAGTAGGTAATTTTCTTTTACTAGTAATGAAACAGTGAAATTTTGAACTCATAGTAGTAAGCTACTGAGTAGACTAACCTACTGTGTGCCTTGAACTTCCATAAAAATCCACAAAACTACTCTGGCATTACAAGTTGTGCAAGTGTCTAAATACTGGCTGAATTAGGTCTTATTTAGTAACAGAAAGGGGCATCACCTTTGGAGGGACTAGACAGTTACACTGAAAGTTTGTTTATAACATTAATAATGAATATACCTCTGCTTTTTTGCATGGAGTTTCGGAAGGGGTTTTTGTTGCATTGCACCTAAGCTAGATAAGACTAACATCAGCAGGAGTCTTTCCCTCGAGTTTAAGGGGCTTTGGCCTGGATCCTGGATACTTAAAGAGCTGTAGACAAGTCTGTATTGTAGTCAGCCTTCATATTTAGATGGTAATGTATATTGCTCATGGTTATTATGAAAATGATTCCAATTAGAGATACCAGATGCTGTGATATGAGGTAAGCTGAGGAAGCTGTCTTTAGCTAAAAAATCGCGTCCAGACCTATCATTAACAAAAAAATGGCTGATATTTAAGACTGCACATACCTACTAGTCACTAAAAGCTGTGCAATATCCTTTCCCTCACATAACTAAACCCAGCAAGAAGCAGAAGATGTAGAAATGATACTTTCAATATTGTTCCCCCTTCAAGTGAATTGCAGTTCTAATATGTTTCATGGTATCTACTTTTTATAGCTACATATTAGTTCATTAAACTACCTTTTTTAAGCAAACAGAAAATCAAACCTAAAAACTATGTAATTTGTGCAATGCCTTCGAGTTAACACTGCTCTTGGAACTTTGCAGTTCTCTACCCTGTGGAAACAGACTCTAGACATGCATAGGTAGATTACGTTTTTATTGTCAGTAGCTTCTGAGTCAATGCACTCACTGATGAGTCTGGCTAACAAAGCAACAAGAAGAGAAAGGGTGAAAAGGAAGGGTAGATTTAACCCCAAATTTTCAAAGTTCTATGTATTACTTTTTATTCTTATGCCCTATCTGCAGGAACAAACGATTTTCCAGGTTCAAATAGAGCTTGGGTGACATGTATATAGCCTCATCTTCCTGGGTGGCATATCACAAATGTGTTGACAGCAATCATGATAACCACATTTTGTTTTAGTGTTAAGCATAATGATAATGATGTAACCTTAGATAGTGCTGTATTGTAATTACACAGTTGTGCCAGTTATTACATAGTTATAACACAGATCAGCTTCTTGATCAGATATGCCCAGGAGCTTCTTTTGCTTTATGCCTAATGTAGGAACAGAAAACTAGATCCCTAATTAACTTTGATTGAACCTTGATTAGATAAGGGAGTGGGGCCAGTAGGCACCAAGCGGGCGGGGAAGTCAGCCCATATGTAGATATGTGAAGTGTGTAGGCACCATCCGGACTAGTCATAGGAAAGAGAAAGGAAACTCCCTTTTCAGGAATTGATACCTCCCGACAAGCACAAAGGAATTAGCCCAGACTAGCCCTCAGAAATTCAAGAAACTTCTTACCTTCCCCATTTAGCAATACCCCCACCCTATTAAGATGAGATTCTCAAGCAATTCACCTTGGGAACAGATAGATTTCTATCATTCTCTTCTGCCATCACAGGAGAGAACTGGAGGGAGAGCTTTGTACAAAACACAATTATTCCTCCCAAGTATTCACTCCTTACTCCTTATATTTTCTGCTCAAAGTGCTGAATTGTTAGTGCTACACAGTCCATTTGGCCTCTCAGAACACTTCCATTGAATACATGATTTAATAACTGGGTGAATGAAGCCAGACTTGGTTAACTGTCTGCTGGACAGCTGAAGCCTAAAAAGCAACAGATGTATCTGAGTAGAACACAGCAATAATTTTGCTCACAAGACAGGAGATGTGCAAATGCCATCTCACTTTTCCAGAGTTGCAGTGGCTCTGCAAGAGTTGATTTTTGCACCCAAATTTGAGTGCGTTTGGTAACGATACTGACAAACCCCCAAACCTCAGGGTGGGTAGTGTGAGGTGCCCCTGCCCGTGGCAGGGGGGTTGGAACTAGATGATCTTAAGGTCTTTTCCAACCCTAACTATTCTATGGTTCTATGTGTCTTATCCTTATTCGAAGAGTAGAACTGCACATTAAAACTCCATATTTTTGGTGGCTATATACATTTTTCTAGGAATCATTAGTGGCATAAGCTCTGTAGCAGTTCTAGGTTGTTCAGTATCTCTTAAAATCCAACTACTACTAATCTAATCTACTTTGAGAAAATAAATAAATAAAACTTGGGACACTCATGGAAAACTTACTTTAAAAGGATTTTTTTTTCTATGTGTTAAGCTGTCATATTAATTCCTAACTTGTTTTAAAGAGTTCTTTTTGCCGAAATTCAATACTTCAGATGAAGATATTTAGAGTCCTTGACCACAAAACATTAGAGAAGTTCAAGTATTATCTAAGAATGCTCTCAGCTGCCATAGCATTTTGTACCACCCTGAACATGGAAGGGAGCCCAACCCACTGTTTTACAGCAGCAAGAACATCTGAGCCTTGTTTCAGCCCAGCATATAATTCCTGTGAAGTGAATATCATATTGACTAAGAGTACACCTACCATACTCTTTTGAAAGATTTTAAGATCTTAGGTCTTTTGGGCCAAGTTGGGCTTATTGACCCAAAGAGAGAAAAAACCCAAAACTTAAAATAAGAAAAAAACCCCATAAAATTAGCTGTCCCAGTTACCCCAGTATCAGTGTTTGTACTGGAGTGACAGTACACCACTCTTTCTAGATGTTATCACACAGACTTCTCTAAGTCAGTGAAATATTCTGTTGCATGTAACAGTCAACTTTCAGCCCTTCAGACTCTAATATTATCCAAACAAGGCTTTTTTTCCTATAGAGGCTGTGGACCTATCCCTCAGTGAGAGCTGTTTATGTGCCAAGTATCTGGTTTCAAAGTTCTTTGATATATTATCTGTGTGGTATAGAAAAGCATGGCAATAATTTTCATCAAAAACGGGGAAAATGCATTAATTTCACTTCCGCAACACTCAGAAATGGCTAGAATGTTCCATTTCACATACATGATTGTGTAAGTATGAGCACACAAATACAGATGTAAACCAAACATGGGCAGCTTGTCCAGTTCAGTTCAGAGAGAGCTCTTCGATGAGTGAAATATATGGAACTTGTCTGCAGGTACAACTGTGGACAGCCCTATCAGTTTGCTGGGGACTATAGGAGCGAGTCAATGCTTCCAAAATGCCTTCTCCCTCCAAGTAGCTTCTTGAAGTAGAGGACAGATCACCCAAACCTGAAACTTTATCCCAAGCTTCATTCAACCTTCAAATCACCATCTTTCTGACTGAGCGAAGTAACAAGCACATGCTTAGCTTTGAGTTGGTGAGGAGCCTTCCTGATACCTGGATGTTTAAATTCAGAATATGCTTTTATGCCTTGCTGAACCAAAGGCAGTGTCATTAGAATTGATCCACTTTACATTTATGATCTTCCTCATAGCAAAGGAGCTAATGGTGACATTGTAGGAAAAACATCCTTTAGACCTCTTAGGATATTGCAATAACCACAGAGACTCCAGTCCGAATAAACTGTTTGATGATACTGATTTGGTTTCTGCTGAGTAGGACCTTGAGAGTGAGACAGCCAACTCAGCTCTAAACACAGAGCTTGGCTCTACATTTGTCCCACTCCAGTCATTTTCATTTCACACAGGAAAAACAGCTTAGCACTTTTGCCTGCTTTACAGCCAGCGACACAGTGACAGCAAACTGTAATAAATGGTAGAGTGAATGTGGCTGATCTCTGCTTCCAGCATTTGAGCCTCTGAAAAAAATTGCGTTTCATTTAGAGCTCTAAGAACAGCCTATGTGTGTAAGTACAATGCTGGCTTTTTCTTTTTTTTCCCGGAATTCTGTTGCCAGGATTGGCTTCTCTTTCTCCTTTAACAAATCATCACAATCTCGAAGAGCCTGACACCGACTGCCAATGCTGTGCTACCAATAATTCACCAGAATTGAGAAACTTCTGTGCTTTCATTCTGCACAACTAAATTATCTCCTGCATGCCCAGATTTGTTCTGTTCTATATTACATACTAGAGGCTCAATCCTACCCTGATACTAGGCACTGTCTCTAGGCTTTTGAGAGTATGAGCAGTCCTGAGGAATTAAAAGTTAAGATAGTGGGTGAACATTTTGGTTCAATTGAGGACACTCTGCTATGCATCTTGGAAAGGAATTAGAGACTTGCAAGAACACTGTGAATTAGGAAACAAAAGCACTTGTTCATAATTTATCAAATTTTTGAGGCTTATGTAAAATTTTGTGATTCCTGTCAGCTCCAAAAGCACCTTCTGCAGGATGCAGCATCAACACAGATTACAAACGTTCCCTATTTAAGCAGTTTGCAAAGTTAGTATAAAACAAGATGTGACAGATGCAGGCAGGGCTGCAGAGATACCTTCTTCTAGGAATGTTTTTGGGGGTGAACTGTATGTACAGCGAGGAGACGTTGCGTAAAGCTGAAATGAAATTTCTCATATTAGCCTTAGTGCTTAGATTCAAACTTGTATTAACCTGGGAAATAATAAAAATGCCATTTGAAAGCCTATTCTTGTAACATTTCTGACCCACTTCAGACTCCTTTTGGTAATCCGGGAAGGGACCTTTGTTCCCATGGCAGCCCATAATTTCCTGACTGAAACAGTTCAGCTGAGCTCTGAATGACAGAGGCAGGCATTTGGATGCTTATCTTGCTTCCAAGTGTTCTGAGGTTCCTCATTTCTCACTTATTGCACAATGCCCCAATCTCACTGGGAAGGTGAGAACTGGATCAGAAAGAAATATAATTGCTTTTTTTTATTAGCTTATGATACAGTCCCGCCCTTCTGTGTTGCCAACTTACCCAGTTATTCACAAATGATGATATACATACAGTGAATTATATAATTATCAGCCTATAATTACAGGTATATAGATATATACATCCCCCTGGAGGAGAGCTGGGCTTGGCACATACCTGCTTACACCTCTGAGTCTTTATGGAATTCGTGCCCATTTCAAGTAGAAGATTATTTATTTATCAAATGCTTGAGACATTTTATGAAAAATGAACCCAAAAGAATCCTTTGATTCTTTTTAATAATGTTCATAAAGTACGTAACCAAACAAATCCAGGCATGTAGGAGCAAACTCTCCTGTGCACACTGAAAGCAGAGACGTTTCTCAATAGTAGTAAATTATCGGTAGCACAGCATTGGCAGTCAATGAAGAGCTTGCTGGAGCCGTGCTGATTTGCTAAGGGAAGAGAAGATGCCAGTCTTGGCACAGTGATCAGAAGCCAACACTGAGAAAGCGAAGTCAGGACTCTATTCCCACAGACACCTTCTTTTTTGAAAGCTTTGGACAAGAACTGGTTTATCTTATGGTGCTGCTTTAATGCTGTAACCATAGATAAACCCTACTGCCTTCCCACTATGTTTCAATGCCTCATTTTGTCATTGGGGCAGATAGTGATTCTCAGCTGATATAAATCAGCAAAGCTCCACTGATTTTTAACAAAGCTGTGCCAGCTTCTGCTAGCTGAGGGTCTGCTGAGGTATTTCTCTAGTTGTAAAGCAAAGAATCCAGCAGGCAAGGCTGATGCAAGTTGGATATCTTTTTTTTTGGCTTGTTTTTCTTCGTTCTATTTCAAATGCTGCTCTCATTCATAACTGCTTGGATGCTTTCAAGCCTGTGTACAAGAGTTATGGGGCCTAATCTGGCTCCTACGATGGTGCAAATTGAGAGTAGCTCTAGTTAAATCAAAGGCATTACTCAGAGGTATTGCTCTGCTGTAAAAGCAGCATACTTGTGCATAGCAACTGATCTGTAAATCTCATAATGTGCCCGGTAGCTTTCCAAGAGTTTATTTGCAAACAAACAAACAAAAAGAAGCATCGTGGCTGAACAGACTGATTCCAGCATGAGGAAAATGGACTGAGCCTCCGCCAGAAATAAACTGGAGGCACTTGCTGATTACCATTTGTGGGCAGCTTACAAAGTTCAGTACAGGAGAAAACCACCCCATTCAGATCCTCTTTCCCAGTTTGATGACATCATTCACATCATTATGTTGTGATATGCCAGATGGGAAAATTTGAGGTGGGGATGAAGTGAAAATCCTGGTTACACCTTTTCTCCAGGCTATCTGCCTCTCCATCATTTTACAACATCACAGAGAGTCTCAGACAGTTTGACTCTGCCATCCCCAGCTGGTTTGGACCAAACAGATAAATGCTGAACCATTAAGAATCAATACACATTTCCGCCATTGTAACAGGTTATGCTGCAGATAGCTAACCTTAATGTAATTAGTTTGTTTAAGCTCACCAGTATACTTAAGCAGAAAGGGAAGGGAATAGTATAAACTCCGTAATTTCTACTGCCTGGGAAAAAAAAATAAAAACAGCCCTGCATCAAATGCTTATTGAAACTGAAACATATGTATTAACATATGGCAGAATTTCACTTACTGTATGTTTTAGTGCAGAGCTGATGAGGAAGGCATCTGTGCTGAGAGCATCTGAATGGAGACTCAGATAATGAGCAGAGCTCAAAAAATACACTCTGAAAGGTTGGGATGTGTCGAAGTGCCCTGCAGTTGATTTGTGTCAGAGCTGAAAGAATATACTCAAGTCTCTATGCAGGTACATTGCTGTACTTTGCTTTCTGCACTGGGAACCGTTTGAGTCTTCATACAGTACTGTGGGCTCCTGCTTTGGATGTCCTGGACAAATTCTAAACCCCAGAAAAATGGTTTCACACCGGAAATGCTGACACAACATCTACTTGGAGTTTAAGCAAGTACTGTTACAGTTTAACAAAGAGCAGATTAACTGGAGATCTTAAACTTCAAGGCCAAATCTGGATTCAAATTTGAAATTCTCTTGAGGGCAGCAGCTCTTTGGAGCTGGGGTTTTGGTTTTGCACTTTCTACAGGCATGCATACAGGTATAGCGGTAAGCAAAATCTCTATCTTCAGACAAGAGACACTAAGAAACAAGAGCAAGCTTCCTCTGCTGAGATTCTCATCCCAGTCACACAAACATACCAGGTTTATGCAAAGCCAGGTATTTTGGTTCTGAGATGAACCTCTGGATACTCTGAATATTAGCCATTTCTCCTGCACATGGTGATGTAGTGTTTCAGTAAACCATATAAAGACCCTGAGGCTCTTGCTGCCAACAACTAATATTATTAATGGGCACTACAAAGCCACATTGTTCTCCACCTATTTACTGGAAGTAAGATATAAGGATACCAGGTGTAATCACTGCCTTAGGGAAAGAAGTCTTTCTTTCTGATTTGACCACAGTAGGACATCTGCATCACTCAACCACAGATTACCTGGCTTCTGGGAGATGGTTTCAAAGCACCCAGTTGCTATTTAGTGACCCAGAAGAAAGTTTACCACTTACTCACAAAGCCTCACTTTGAAGTACTATGCCTCTTGTGAAAACAAGGAATCTTAAGGTTTTTCAGACCATGGGCTATGTATTAAAATGCATGAACCCCGTGTGCACCATTGTACAAATCACTGCTTTTGATATGAAACTGTACTTCATGGATAATTCCTTTTCCAAAACAAAAGTGATTATTGAGACTAAGGAAAAGTATTTAACACATGTATATTGCTTTTCTGGGAAGCTTGCATGGAAGTTTCCAAACATGGTGCATAGGGACATGGTCCTGTGGTGGACTTGGCAGTGTTAGGTTTACGGTTGGGCTCAATCTTAAAGGTCTTTTTCAACCTAAGTGATTCTATGATCCTATGAAATAAAGAAGTTGGGATGACTCAAAGTGTCTATTTGTCAGAAACACCTGAAGAGTGACGCAGAGAAGGCATAACTGTGTACAACTCAAAATTCTATTTACAGGAAATCTGTTGTATTTCCCATTTTCAGCTGTGGTGAGGAAACTTCTGGAGGTCCTGCCATAAGGAGATTTCAGTTTGTGGCCCTGGATCAAGAATATGTTTCTTATGTTTGTTAAACGCCACCCACGTATGAGCTGCTGCTTCACAGGAAGGACAGGTTGTCTAATTTGGAGTAAAACTACACAAGGAATGTCTTGGTTCTGCAGGGTTAATACTGAGGTGCAAATGCCCTGGCTGAAAGTGTAAGCCTGATGAACTCCCCTCAGTTGTTGAAGATGGCATTACTCCTCCTCCACTCAGTCTCTGCGCTGGAGGTTACCTCCCACAGAAGCATAATAGGCAGGAGATACCTGCCTGCATCTGTACCAGTGAGACAAAATCAGTGCAAGTCACTTCAGCTCTTTGAAGGCAGGTTTGTGCTAAAGACCCAGATTTTATGCTGAAGTGGCTGACACTAATGTAATTTGGAGGATAAGGGGTAGCCTTTGGCAGCAGACAACTGAGAGCTGAATCATCTTCAGCCAACATATGAAGATTTTCCAGAGCTTGTCTGTTAGCACCTTGAATAAGCCCCGATTTAAATCCACCTTGATTGAGAAAAGAGCAGAATAGATTATGTATGCACAGAAGCATACAAAAATATATTTAAATGTCTGTTCAGGTATCTAAATAACACTGTGAATAGAGTCTTGGTGTTTTGCTCGAAGTGAGGCAGAAATATTTGGCACAGGCCTGGACACTGAGCTTGGATGTCCTGGGTCTCAGCCCACCGTTTCAATCACAAGACTATTAGTCTCTCTGAGTATGGATTTGTCTATCCCTTATGTCTTTTCCATCATCTCTAAACTTGAGTGACTCCTATGACTAATGTGATTGTAAGTCATAAAACATTAAGTTATGACACAATCAAATCAAAGCCAAGAAATTCATAGTTAGGGTGTAGGCTACATTCTTAACTCAAAACCAGAAAAGCAGCATTACAGGGTAAACAAAAGGATGAAGTGTCAGCCCTCATTTTTCATTTTGAGGCTGTTATCAGTTTGTATCAATTTAAGCCTTTTTTAAATATGTAATTTCTTTGACTTATTTTTTCCCCTCTAGGAACTGAAAATTATTCTGCTTTGAGGTCTGGAACCTGCCATACAATAAACACTACTTAATTGGGACATGCTTAATAGGGATGGCCACTTTAATGGGACATCTCCTAGGGAACCTATTTATGTTAATGGGACTGAATGACAATGTTTCTTAAGTGGGGCAACAAAAAGAGAAAAACTCCACTTACCAGGGATGCACTTAGCTGTTACCAGTTTGTAAATGTTCAACCAGGTGTTAAGCAGGTCTAAAATTCTGAGCTTCCATCTTTTAATTAAAAAATGGAAGCTTAAAACATTTACATCATGGTGCAATGTAGTGTTAGTATTTGTATAGTGGCATTTAGTACAAAGAAAGGGACAGGGTGTTTTCAGTGATGCAGGAGATAGAAGTTATCTTCTCCAAAGAGCTTTAACAACTCTTTTCTCCAAGCAGGGAACTACCTGTAGACTGGATTTTTCAGAGATTCATTGCAAAAGCTAGAAAAAAACCCCACCTGTCCTAATTCTGAATGCTGCATTTTACCCTCTCACCCCAAATCTTTTCACTTCTGTAGTGTGAATAAAAAGAGGGAAGGTAAAAAAAAAAAAGAATAAAAATAGGAAAGCTTGTTTAATCCCAGTGATCCAAAGATCCCTCAGAATAGACGTCTGAAGACTTCCAGGAGCCTCCCAAAGCCTGTAAGCCATTTTGAAGGTTACTCTTTTCCTGAGATCTTTTGTGTTCTGTGGTCTCTTCTGAAAATATGTATACACGTTTCAGGGCGAGGAAGAAACCATGTTAAGAAGTTGTCTTAAAAACAAAAATCCCGTCTTAGACGACAGCTATACAAATGTGGGGACTCTCCCCAGCAAACCAAGACATCTGATTATGCCATTGTATCCTGTTTGGCAAAGGAGAGAGTGAAGGAAAGTGATAGACATGAGGGGCAGATGGAGTTTGCCTAATGTGTCTGTTCTTTTCTTCGCTGCCTTTTCAATTTAAGAATGTAGCAAAATAGCAGCTGCTCATAATTTCATGAATCAAGAAGTATGTAAATTTCAGCTACAAAATTTGTTGCATAGTTAGACACACACACACAAAGAAGGGGGGGAAAAAAGGGAAAAAAAGATCTTGCTTGCATCTACAACTTTCTTAATCCTGCATGCAAATGTAGTTTTCAGGCCTGGTTCTCCTCTCATTTCGAAGCAACCCAAGACTGGCTCAATTGATTTCACTGTCCTCACGCAGGGCAAAAGCTGTGGGTTCAGCTAGTCCCTGCTTGTTGCCCTAACACCAGCATGGAAGGACGAGCCTGGCCTAAAAAGCTCCTTTCATGCCCCTGAGCTACCATAGGGGTGTTATGCCATACCTTTACTTCCAGGCTGCAGGTGGAGGTAAGGAGGAAAGGGGCTGTGATGGGAATGTCACCCCAAGCAGGAAAGAGCTGTGAACAGCTACCTGGGGATGCTGACAATGACTACAAACTGAAATAGAAATCACCCTCCTCCTATTTCAATCCCTAGCAGCCCCCAAATTAAAAGATGGAAAAAGTGAATATAAATGTATCATCCAAATGTATGAAACACTGCTCAGAAGGAGCTGGGATCAGGGCCTCCATATACTATACAGCTGGTTCTAGTTTTCAGACAAGATTTACTAAACACATGTAAACCGTGCATATCTGTTTGAATACTTTTTGTGCAAATAACTTCCTCTGTGGTCAAGCTGTTCCTCTCAGATCCAGGCTACAGATTTGTGCTTTATACTCACCACTTTTTTACCCTTGGATTTCCACCAGTTCACACTCAGAGTATGAAACTGTGAAGATGGGAGCTGAGTTTGGCAGCAAGAGCTGGGAGAATTTACAGTGCAAAACACTGAGCAAACTCATGATAAAGGGCAGAAATCATCCCTGGCTTAGCTCCATCCCAGTCAGTGGGCCAGATCCTGAGCAGCTATAAACAGACACAATACTATGGTATTTCACAGGAGCTGCAACCGTTTATATCATCTGGCCCAACAGGCTCTTCTACAGATGCAACATTTCACCAGTCCTGGTGGGGTTTCTCCTGATTTATACCCCCTGAGCGAGCAAGCAGAGCAATGGTCTTTCTTCACCAATTAAAACTGCCCCAAATTGTATCTGATGAGTGTCATGAATTCAAACTTTAAACACAAAGCAACAGCTGAAACTGAATATAAAGAAGCAGGAGGGCAGAGTTTTATGATCGATGTTTTATTGGAATCATATAAAAAAGCATTTCACGTATTTCACAGACGTATTTTATGTGCAAATTTAATATGAATCCTCTTCTTGTTAAACTCATACGTGATCTATGTACTTGAGTATATAAAACACAGTATAGGACAGCTATGAACAAGTTTATTAAAACAGCTTGAGCTCCTGTTGACATCACCAGCCACACAAGTGCTTGCTCAGGGTTGGTGTGATCTTATCAGTCTCTCCTTATATTTCAGGTTACCTACTTGTTCATTTTCCCTATATATCTTTCATTGTTACAAGAATTCAACTCATGGGCAGATCTCTAAGATAAATCTGCTTGTCTGTTTGGGGAATATGGCTCTAGTTCTAATTTTGCAGACTTCGTTCAGGCAATACTCCCTTTGACTTCAGGGATTTTTGCCTGAGTAATCCTTTCAGAATTGGACTCTCCGTGATTTTCATTTACTTAACAACTTGGCATTACATCTGTAAAATATTAGCCCAGTAATGTGAAATATCAAATTAAGATTTATGCATTAATCTAATCTATATATGAAGCTTGATAGTTCTGCTACACTGCGTTATTGCAATTCCAGGCATTCTGTGCCATTTCACATTTACTCTGATGACGTAAGAGAAACAAAAAGGGAGGCTTGCAGATCAAACTGGGTGTGAAAAGAAAGTCTGAAATTTTAAATAAAATAGGAAGTAGATTTCCACTTTCGGATAAGCCACGTAAAGGTTTCTCTCTCCATCACATGCAGGGGAAATCTGAACTAACAAAACAAGAAGCTATTAAAAGAGAAAAAACAGGTCCAAATAAATAACTGAACTGCGATGTATTCCCTAAAAATCCTTGAGAAAGACAAAACAATTGTTTCTTTTCTGTGTGACACTTGCAGCCTGAACAGTAAAAAATCACTCTTTCATACGTGTTCATAAACTGCATTTATAAACACTTCCCGTAACTAAACTGCATTGGTTTCCTCCAGGTTGGCTGCCCTTGAACATTTTGCTCCTTCTTGCAGTTTTTAATTCTTTTTTTATATAATCCTTTCATGAAAGCAGGTCTTCTGCACATGGCTCCGGTTCAGCAGCCAGCCCCACGCAGCGGGGCAGCTAAGAACATGTTAAACTGAAGTTTTGTACGTGCTTCGGTACTTTGAAACCCTGGATACTTGGAGACATCCCACCAATACATTATTCTTCCACCTTAAAGCCATTTCCTTCTCTTTATGAATGATTTCAATTTGTTTTACTCTCACTGGACCAAATCCAGCTTATTATTTGCAGAAAGAACACAAGATTAATAGGCAATGGTTTGCAATAGCCCACACCCCTGGAAATTCACAGTGATCCCATCAATTCCCATAAAATTTCCTTGGATTCTTATCAGGTTAAAGCCCAAATCCAGGATAATGCCAAGCAGATGCAAACAAGGGCCAACATATAAATGTGGAGAATCATTGGCAGAGTAAGACTGGATCTCTTTATTAGAAAGAAGAAGGAAATAGAAAATTATATGGATTTCCACACCCCCCCCCCCCGGCCCCTTCCCCATTTGGGAACTCCCAAACACCAAATAGGAAATTATGCAATGCCGGGGGGGGAAAAATCAATTTATTTCATACATGCTGCTAAAGAAATACTGTATTGATATGTGAACCCAAGCACTTTGGTTCACTTGTGTCTGTTATGGCAGGCACTCAGTATGCTCTCTTCAAAAAGGAGGTTCTCCACACTAAAATGTTTCCTGTGCGATGCAGCATCAGTTTTGCCAGTATATGGCAGCTGTGGTAACATAGGGCTTCCTCTGAGGGTGTCTATTTTCTTGCTTTCTCCATTAATCCAGAATTACTGTTTCTTCTACCCTAGCATTCCAATGCAGCAACCCCAAACACAGTTGTGTTTGCAGAAAATCACAGTTGTGCTAAGTCAGCCACAGTTGTGTTTCTAAGAAAAGATGTGCTTCCCCAAATGAAATCTCACATTCATTATTGGAAGAGAAATCACCTCAAACACCCTAAACATCACACATGATGATAAAGCCGGGTTCCTGGTTGCTGTGATGGCTCCAGTAAGTGCTGCAGCCCCGTCCATGTGCGGGGTTCCAGCGATGGAAGCAGCAGGCGATGGTATCGCCCCATCTCTGCACACACCTGTCTCTCCATCCCTGTATATACCCATCTGCCTCTCCTCTCCTCTCCTCTCCTCTCCTCTCCTCTCCTCTCCTCTCCTCTCCTCTCCTCTCCTCTCCTCTCCTCT